>OVBA01007664.1:0-14048 GCA_900406435.1 Lepidium aucheri | reverse complement strand
GATTGTTATCCAACTGCACTCATCATACACATCCTGATTCCTTTCCACATTTCTTGCTGCACGTATGTTCTTCAAGGCAAGATTAAGGGTGTGGACAACACATGGTGTCCAATAGATGTGAGGAAACATACCTTCAATAATCTCTCCAGCTCCTTTGCAATTTGCAACATTATCAGTTATGATTTGTACAACATTCTCATGACCCACCTCCTTCATAACTTTTTCCATCAAACGAGCAATGAAAAACTTGTCTTTCACTTCACCAAAGCAATTCATAGCCTTCAGAAACATAGGAGCACTATCAGAAGTAGCCATGAAATTGATCAAAGGTTTTCTTGTAGGATCACTCCATCCATCTGTCATAATCGTCACACCTTTTTCTTTCCACATTAATTTTATTGGGTGTAGTAACCTTTCAACATTGGCCTTCTCTTGTTGTAGAAAGGTTGTTCTAATCTTATTATAACCAGGAGGCACATAGCCATCAAATTTGTTGTCAACAGCAAACCTAAATGCATGATGGTAATATGGATTCTTTGCCAGATTAAATGACAATCCTCCGGTATAAAACATCCTAGCAATTATTTGATCAAGTTGGTCTCTCTTTTCAATACCAAACGCTCTAGCTATAGGAGACATGATAGACTTTCTTTTCTTAGACAAAAAGCATCCACTTCTTTCTGAGATTCACAAGGCAAAGGAATCTCTCTAGGACCAGACTCTTTTTTTTTTGCATCTCAAACTCTTCCTCTAACTTACGCATTTCAGCCCTAGCACTCATAGTTGCTTTTTTACACACAAAAGTACCTGCATTTTTCAATCCAAGAAGATGTGCTTTGATTCGAGAATAAGATCCACTACGAATTTCCTTGCAAATATTGCACTGAAACTTCCAAGTTCCTCCCAGTGCTCCTACTTTATCTAGTTTTGTTAAATAACTCCACAACGGAGCTTATCTGATTGGATTATTCTGAGTCTGATCTGATCCACCACACTCAATAGGATTACTACTAGAACCACTTGGAGTATTATTTGTTCTGGAGACATCATAAAACCTACAAGTCAAAACATGATATGATTAGCAAACATAATATTGATTGTGATTACACGTGTATCATTAGGAATAGTACACGAGAATTAAACGATCACCCCTACGAAATAACGATGTCACGATGATGCAACGTTGAAGACGAAGACGTCGAGAAGTCAGAATTGGAGAAGGTGGAAGAACACGTCGAAGTCTAATTCATTTAACCTAAACCGATCACATTATTCTCTTAAATTTATTTGGAAAATCTATTGTTTATTAATTTAATTTCCTTAATTACATATAAATGTTTCAGAAACGTCCCATTTAAACATACCGAACCGGTTCCAATAATCTACAGCGTCCCCATATTTCGAAACGCGATAAAGACGTTTCTGTGGAGTCCCCACAGCATCCCCGTATTGTGGACGTTTCGAAAACATGAAACGTTACTAGATTGGCGTCCCTGTGCATCATAGGAAAATGGTTCAGATGATAGAAATGGTTCTGATGGAGATGACAAAAATGAAGATGTGGGTAATGAAGAAGACACTGACGAAGTTGAAAATGGAGAAAGGGATAGATATGAACCTGATGTCGAGGAGGATGAAGAAGACATCTTAGACATGTTTGAGTTTGAAGTAAAAGAATCTATAGCTAATTGGGTAGATGAGTTTAGGATCAGTAAAAATACTATACCCGAGAGTGATGATGATTATGAGGATTCGGTTTTTGCTAGAGATAGGAAGATTAGATTTGGAACTGATGATAAGCTAGGACTTGGGAGAATGTTCTTCATAGCTTTTGAGTTTAAAAAAGTTGTGTTGAATTATGCTATAAAGAGTAGGAAAAATATCAAAAGAGGATAGATGGGAGAAGGATAAAATGAGCTTTTGGTTTGCTCAAAGCAAATAATGCTAGAGGGTGTATTGTTAATATGAACTTTCAAATAGTGTTTGGGTTTTGAAGACCAAGTGTGACTACCATATCAGCAGTCAAAGTGTGATAGCAAGACTATTTCTCGACAAGCTTCGGATGAATCTGGACTATATGTCTCTTGACATTCAAGCAAACATAAGAGACCAATGGGGAATAACAAGCGGTATTGGCCAAGTTCAGAGAGGTAGACTTACGGTGTTGAAGTGGTTCGAGGATGAGTATGCTAAGCAATTCGCACACCTTAGAAGTTATGTATGTTGAAGCTTTCAAACCTAGGGACGACTACTGTAGTTGATAAAGTATCTAATTATGCTGGAGAAGACGTTTCAACAGGCTTTATATTGGTCTACTACCGCCGTACCATTGGCATCGATGGAACTTTCTCGAAGCAAACGGTGAAAGGCTGCTTACGTACATCTATTGGTCATGACAGCAGCAAACAGATTTATTCGGTTGCGCGGGCAGCAATTTAGACAGAGAATAACGACAATTGGAATTGGTTTTCTATTTCCTATGTAATCTATCTTAATGATCTCCAACCGATGATTTTCTATTTGGTTTCGGTTCCTAGAAAAGAACCCTTCGATCCTAATAAGTAACTTCGGTTCAATTATTGACCAAGAACCGAACGGAACCAAAACTAATTAGTACTAAAAATATTTTTATTAAGTAATCATATTTTTTTCGGGTATTTGGTTACTTTTAGAAAAAGAACCATTCAGAATTGAACCAATAGTATTTTGGGTTTTATTCGGCTTTACATTTTTAAAATCGGAACGAACCAAATATTTGTATGTACCAATTGGTTACCATATTTTTAGAATCAAAACTCAAAAGAACCGAAAACCGAAAAAACCAACCTGAACCAAACAAATCTCAGTCATGATGTCTTTGCTTCAATACTTGAACCTATCCTTTTCATATGAAAGAAATTAAATATTAGTGCAAATTATTTAAATTAGTCGTATAAGACTTGCTTTCTTATTGAGAGACGATAGCTTTTATTTGCTCAATGATCTTGATTAAGCAAGCACTTGTAGCCTAAGATACGCGGCTAAAGAAGAGACCAGGTCGTTAAACAGCAGTTGACTATCAGGGTTATAACTGTGAAAACACATGAATAATATAGGAGCTGATGTAAGCAAAGGATGCAGAAATTTTGATTATCAATAGGCCTGGACTTGGAGAAAGCCTGAGATTGTCTTTGTTTATGAGTAAAAGCCTGAGATTGTCTTTGTTTATGACTAAAGTATAGATATCGTTTTCGAAGTGTCGACATTATCCTTAACAGAAACAGAAACTATTGCTGTCAGGCTCTTGTGTTGACTTATTGTAAATGAATTCATTCATTAATGTAATGCAAATGATTGAACTTCTATGATTCGTGGTTAAGTAGCGTGTTTGTCTTGTAATTGAAAGTCTTTGTCTATCTATAAATATGTTCTTTGAGAGTTGAATATCTTGGCTTATCAACAACTACTGCGTTAAATCAAATCTGCAAAACATTCAGTTTGTTTCTGTTTATGGACAGGAGTCAAAATGACACTAAAGATTCCGATTCCGATCCAAGAAATGGTAACAATGGCTGGTTCTTTAAGATTTGGTGGCAGAGATTATGCTGATTCTACAGTGAGAGAGACGATGTTGGATGAGAAGGTCTACGTAGCAGTGACAGGAAAAGATCTAGAGAACAAATCTAATCTCGTTTGGGCGATAAAGAACACTGGAGGCAAACAGTTTTGCATCGTCTATGTTCAACCGATCCACTTCTCGTGCAGTAAGTAACTTAATCTCCTCAGCAATCTTTTTTTGTGAATATTTAGTTGAATTTGGATTCTTGTTTTCTTCAGTTCAAATGCTTAAAGAGAAACAAAAAGCACATAAGAATTTGGATAAGTACCTTCATATATGTACCCATATGCAGGTATGTGTTTACTTATTAGATATATGTTTTAATTGAAGAAGAGATGTTTGTTTCTAAAAAATTTTCAATCAAATTGTGAATCAGGTCACTGCAGAGAAGGTCTATATCGAAATGGAGTCCGTAGAGAAAGGTCTTCTCCGATTGATATCTGATCGTGGAGTTAAGAAACTCGTCATGGGAGCAGCAGCTGATAAACACTATTCAATGTAAGTGGTTAATTTGTGTACACTTATGACTTGTTGCTATCTCAAATACAAGTCAGTCAATGAGGTAAAGCTTTAATTTGGCAGGAAAATGAGAGATTTACAGTCCAAGAAAGCTATTTACATTCACAATGAAGCACCTGCAACTTGTCATATATGGTTTACCTGCAATGGATATCTAATATGCACAAGGTGTGACCAAGTCAATTTTTCATCTTTTTTTATGATAATTGCTAATCTACATTTAGTCATTGTTTAGGTATGGTCTTTGGGTTATGCTTGTGATACAAACGTGTTTTCTTTGTATAAAATCGTTGCAGGGAAGCTAGAAGAAGAGATAACTCGTATCTTGAATCTGCACCGTCAAGTTCTGTGAGCCAATCCGAAATAACGAGAGGAACTACAAGTGTTCCAAGCTTGAGTATAGCTAGAGACGATGATCAGATCCGATTAACTGTCAAAGATGCTGAGGATTTGAAAAAGAAAGCATGTTTTGAGGCATCTAAGCGTAAAGAAGCTGAAGAAGCTGCACGTATTGAGGCATCTAAACGTAAAAAAGCTGAAGAAGCTGCACTTTTAGAGGCGTATAAACGTAAAGAAGCTGAAGAGTTTGTACGTTTTCAGGAGTCTAAGCGTATAGAAGCTGAAGAAGTTGCACGTTTTGAGGCATCTAAACGTAAAGAAGCTGAAGAAGCTGCACGTTTTGAGGCGTCTATGTGTAAATCAGCTGAAGAAGCTGCAATAGATGCAATCAAGAGGGTATATAAGTTCTGCTTTAGCATGTTCTTTTTGCTATATAAGAAGTATCGAAAAATATCTAACTCTATCAATAACCAAAATTGTAGGCTGAACAATCTGAAAGAAGGTATCTCGCGGTGTTGAACCATAGGAGTGAAACAGAAGAGGCACTGAATGAAGCCATAGAAGAACTGAGAGAAAAACAAGAAGAGTTGAAGAGGGAGCTAAGATTATCAAAGCTGAAGAGTAAGCCCAAAGAGGAGGAAGCATCTTCTTCCTCTACGAACCGTGAACCGCCTGAGTACTTCATCTGTCCCATTAGACTGGTAAGAAACATTGCAAGATCAACGAAAACTAAATGATAACTATTGAGAGAAATATAGTTATATGTTGTGACATTTGCAGGAGGTAATGGAGGATCCACATGTAGCAGCAGATGGTTATACATATGAAAGAGAAGCTATAAGTGGGTGGTTTGAGAGCGGAGGCAGGACTTCTCCATTGACAAATACAAGGCTTCCTAACATGATCTTGGTTCCAAATTTAGCTCTTCGATCTGCAATCAAAGAATGGCATGGCGTCAAACTTCAAGCTCCTAAATTATTGAACAAATTGTTCAGTTGCCAATGAAGGAGGCTTTCTCAATGTCTTTACTGATATAATGTTTTTCGTAATGTCTGACTTTTGTCATGACAAAGACAGAGACCATCACTTAGAGATTCTTTGGTCGGCTCTCATTCAAAGTCAGAGGCTTATCTATTATCCTATAAATTTCTGATGAAACAAGACTTTAAGGGAACACTGTTTCATAATTACATAATTATTTTCCTTATAACAGAAGGCCTCTTGGCTTGTCAGACACTTCTGTTTGATCAAAGTCAACAAGAACCTAAGCATGCAAATGATCTAAAAAGTAGAGCATTTCATATATTTGGGTCCACGAACTATTTCCACCCTCAAGTTTGGATATAACATTTGGTCCATCTATTCTTCAGACATTTGTTTAATTGCACACAAAATTATTTTAAAAAGTCTAATTGCACCTAAAGTATACTAATTACAATCTAATTGAACATAAAATACACATAATCTATTCAATTGAACAGATCAGCGGTTAATTATAAACCAATAGTTATGTTATGGTCTTAACCCAATACTTAACCAATTATAAACCAATTTAAGGCCAATTCTTCTCTTCAATACAACTGATTTCTATTCAGAACTAAACCAATATTATGTGAGATCTAATTCAGTTCTATATATTTAAAAACTGAACCGAGCAGAATTATAGTCGATACCCATTAGTTACTATGTTTACAGAATCGAAAGAACCGAAATGAACCAAACCGAAGAATCAAATGTTCATGGTTAATCTCAGTCATGATGTCTTTTGCTTAAATACTTGAACCTATCCTTTTCATGTGAAAGAAACTATTAGTGCAGATTATTTAAATTAGTCGTATAAGACTTGCTTTCTCATTGAGAGACGTTAGCTTTTGTTTGCACAATGATCTTATAGCCTAAGATACGCGGCTAAAGAAGAGAACAGGTCGTTAAACAGCAGTTGACTCTTAAGGTCATTACAGTAATAGCACATGAAGAATATAGGAGCTGATGTAAGCAAGGATGCAGAAATTTTGATTATCAATAAGCCTGGACTTGGAGAAAGCCTGGGATTGTCTTTGTTTATGACTAAACTATAGATATCGTTTTCGAAGTGTCGACATTATCCTTAACAGAAACAGAAACTATTGCTGTCAGATTCTTTTGTTGACTTATTGTAAATGAATTCATTCATTATTTTAATGAAAATGATTGAACTTCTATGATTCGTGGTTAAGTAACGTGTTTGTCTTGTAATTGAAAGTCTTTGTCTATCTATAAATATGTTCTTTGAGAGTTGAATATCTTGGCTTATCAACAACTACTGCGTTAAATCAAATCTGCAAAACATTCAGTTTGTTTCTGTTTATGGACAGGAGTCAAAATGACACTAAAGATTCGGATTCCGATCCAAGAAATGGTGACAATGGCAGGTTCTTTAAGATTTGGTGGCAGAGATTATGCTGATTCTACCATGAGAGAGACGATGTTGGATGAGAAGGTCTATGTAGCAGTGACAGGGAAAGATCTAGAGAACAAATTGTTAGGATGTAATTGTCCCACATCGGAAGTTGGGACCATTCTAATCTAATATATATAAGTTAGAGGCCAATCCACTCATTGCCAATTGGTTTTGAGTTGGAAGCCCATATTCTAATATGGTATCAGAGCCCACGATCCATGCTATCCAACCCGATCCGACCCGTAGTTGATCCAATTATCGATAATTCATGCCCAATATTGGTGCCGTCGATCCATCCCCGAGCATACGAGATTACTGGCCAAAGAGCCATCATCTCGAGGGGGCGTATTAGGGAATAACATCCCACATCGGAAGTTAAAGGATCCTCTCTCTAGTATATATAAGATATGATATTTCTTCATGGTATCAGAGCCCAAGATTCTGTCCTACATTTGGGACCATTCTAATCTAATATATATAAGTTAGAGGTCAATCCATTCATTGCCAATTGGTTTTGAGTTAGAAGCCCATAACTTATCACAAATCTAGTCTTGTTTGGGCGATAAATAACACCGGAGGCAAACAGTTTTGCATCGTCTATGTTCAATTGATCCACATCTCAGACTGTAAGCCATGTTATAATCGGAGTTAGAACAATAAAGATTTATATTTTACGTGGGGCAATAATTGAATATTCCGATGATAACAAATAGGACTGAAATAAAACTAAGTATTGAAAACTAGTTATTAAGAATGGATTCTCCTTTGCTTTGCGGGTTCGAATATTGCTGAGAGTTTTCCAATCTATCTATCGTTATGGATATTTGGTTAAATTTGATCTCTTCTCTTCTTTCAGATCAAATTATGAAAGAGAAAGAAAGAGCACATAAGAATTTAGATAAATACCTTCATATATGCAACCATATGCAGGTATGTGTTTACTTATTAAGCATATGTTTTGATTAAATAAGAGATGTTTGTTTCTGAATTTTCAATCAACTTGTGAATCAGGTCAGTGCAGAGAAGATATGTATCGAAAAGGAGTCTATAGAGAAAGGTCTTCTCCAATTAATATCTGAGCGTGGAGTCAAGAAACTTGTCATGGGAGCAGCAGCTGATAAACACTATTCAATGTAAGTGGTTTGTACACTTAAGACTTTTTGTTATCTCAAAAAAAAAATTAGTCAATGAAGTAAAGCTTTAATGTTGCAGGAAAATGAAAGATTTACAGTCCAAGAAAGCTATTTACATTCGCAATGAAGCACCTACAACTTGTCAGATATGGTTTACCTGCAATGGATATCTAATAAGCACAAGGTCTGCACAACATTTTAAGGCCTTGGTTAAGTGTTTAGTTGAGCATGATGCGTATTTATCTATTTAGAATTTCTCAAATATGATTGGTTCCTACAAGAACATTATGCTCAACTAAAAGCTTTACCAATCAAGGCCAAAGTCAAATTTTCATATGCTTTTATGATAAATACTAATTTACATTTAGTCATTGTTTTGAGACAAATGTCTTTTCTTTGTATAAAATTGTTGCAGGGAAGCTAGAAGAAGAGACAACTCGTATATTGAATCTACACCGTCAAGTTCTGTGAGTCAATCCAAGATAACAAGAGGAACTAGAGATGATAATCGGATCCGAGTAACTGTCAAAGAAGTTGAGGATTTGAAAAAGAAAGCATGTTTTGAGGCGTCTAAGCGTAAAGAAGCTGAAGAAGCTGCACGTATTGAGGCAACTAAACATAAAAAAGCTGAAGAAGATGCACGTATTGTGGCATCAAAGCTTAAAAAAGCTGAAGAAGCTGCACGTATTGAGGCGTCTAAACGTAAAAAAGCTGAAGAAGCTGTACTTTTTGAGGCGTATAAACGTAATGAAGCTGAAGAAGCTGCACGTTTTCAGGAGTCTAAACGTATAGAAGCTGAAGAAGTTGCACGTTTTCAGGCGACTAAACGTAAAGAAGCTGAAGAAGTTGCACGTTTTGAGAGATCTAAACATAAAGAAGCTGAAGAAGCTGCATGTTTTGAGGTGTCTTTGCGTAAAGAAGCTGTAAAAGCTGCAAAAGAAGCAATCGAGAGGGTATATAAGTTCATCTTAACATGTTCTTTTTGCTTAGAAGTTCCAAAAAGTATGTAACTTTATCAATAACTAAAAATATAGGCTGAACAATTTGAAAGTCTGTATTACGATGAGTGGAATCATAGGAGAGAAACAGAAAAGGCACTGAGTGGAGCAATAGAACAACTTGACAAGATAAGATCAGAATCCGAGAAACAAATAGAGAAATCTAATAAGGTGATAAGAAATCTTCAAGGCAAGTATAGCAGACTGAGAGATAAACACGAGGAGTTGAAGAGGGAGCTAGGATTTTCAAAGCTGAAGAGTAAGGACGAGAAAGAGGAAGAAGAAGAGGAAGAGGAAGCATCTTCTTCATCTACGAACCGTGAACCGCCTGAGTACTTCATCTGTCCCATTAGACTGGTAAGAAACATTGCAAGATCAATGAAAACTAAATGATAAAAGAGTTATAACTACTGAGAGAAATATAGTTATATGTTGTGACATTTGCAGGAGGTAATGGAGGATCCACATGTAGCAGCAGATGGTTATACATATGAAAGAGAAGCTATAAGTGGGTGGTTTGAGAGCGGAGGCAGGACTTCTCCATTGACAAATACAAGACTTCCTAACATGAGCTTGGTTCCAAATCTAGCTCTTCGATCTGCAATCAGAGAACGGCGTCAAACTTCAAGCTCCTGAGTCATTAAACAGATCTCTAGTGGCCAATGAAGGAGGCTTTCTCAATGTCTTTTCTTTCTGATGATTTTCTCTTTATTGATTGTTAACTGTTAAACTCATAGTTAAAATTATATTAACTTGTATTTTAACTTCTTACTTTGTATAGTTATTAGGGTTCACATATTTGTACAGGTATATATATTTGTATCTCACACATTACAAGTGTAAGAATATAGAAATTCTTCTTTTCTATTCTTGCCATCTCTCTCTTTTTCTCTCATTCTACGTTCTTCTCTAAACTCTCAATTCTTCCATTTAATCTTCTAATTCTAACATAGTATCAGAGCAGAAAATCTTGTATTCTCAATCCTAATCCCTTGATTCTCATTAACTAAATCTCAATCTTTCTTATTTGTGAGAAAAATCCTGTTTCGTCGCATCTGTTTCAAGGTAGATTTTGAGCCCTTAAACGTATTCTGATCTGGCTGAAATTTTGAGGAAAGCTTCATGACTCAGTGGCCTTCAGATCTAACGGTGGAATTTTGGTTTCAACGGTTGGTTTGTGAGAAATTTGGGCTTTTAGCATGGCTGTCACTGTGTGGCGATTCTCAGATTTCTGCAGGTGTTGCTTTGGTGTTCGAGAAATACAACGCCTCATGTATTACTCCAATGGATATCTTAAAGGATGTTTCTGTTCATGTTACTCTTAAGGGAGTGAATTACTTGCTGTGGTCTAGGACCGTAAAGACTGTTTTAAGAGTCCGTGGACTTTGGGCTCACGTTGAGAGTGATGCTCCAAAAAAGATTGGCCAATCTGGTGGAAAAGCAAAAGAAGGCAAAGTGATCGAGGAGACTCTTCCTGTAGATGAAGAGAAGTGGTATCAAGATGACTAAGTTTCTCTCGCCATTTTTCAAAGCTCACTTGACCCAGCTGTTCATAAAGCTTATTCTTATTGTGGGAGTGCAAAGGATTTATGGGATACTCTCAAGAAAGTGTATGGTAATCTTTCTAATCTCAGCCGAGTATATGAGGTTAAAAAGGCAATTTGTGACCTCAAACAAGAGGATATGGAGTTCACCAAGTGGTTTGGAAAGTACAGAGTTCTTTGGGCTGAACTAGAGATGCTTAGACCTCCCACGGTGGACCCAACTATGCTTATTGAGAGACTTGAGCAAGACAAAGTGTTTGGGCGTATGATGAATCTGAATCCAGCTTACAATGATCTCATACGTCATCTATTGAGGTCTGATAAGCTTCCAAGCCCAGAGGAGGTGTGTGGTTTCATCCAAAGGGAACAAGGATCTAGCAACCTTCTTGGTGGTAAGGGGGAGCTTGTTATTGCCAACAAAGTGGCTTTCAAACCTAAGGAGAAGAAAGTGTGGATTTGTGACCATTGCAAGAAGAAAGGACACTCTAAAGATAGATGTTGCATTCTTCACCCTCATCTCAAGCAAAAACGTTGGGATAAAACTAAAGCAAATGTAGCAAGTGAAGAGGTGGACGCTCAAGGAATTGAAGCTACTTCATCTCAACTTGTTGTAGGGGCTATCTCTGCAGCTCATGATGATTATGTGAAGAAATCGGATCTTGCTAAGCTCATCAAATCCATTAACGCATTAAGGGAGTTCGGTAACTCTTTTCATGTTTCAAAAATTCCTAAACCATTGATTGTTGATTCAGGTGCATCTCATCATATGGTTAGTAGTAAGAAATTGCTTGAGAATGTGAAACCAGCTTTAGGTAGTGTTGAGATTGCCAATGGGACTAAGGTTCCCATTAAGGGTATAGGGAATTTGTGTTTGTTTGACAAAGCTTCTAGAGCTTTTTACATGCCTAGTTTCATTTCAAACTTGTTAAGTGTGAACAAAATAGTTTGTGATTTAAATTGTCGTGCTATATTCAATCCTAACAAGGTTTATTTTTAGGATATTGAGTCTGATCAAATTCTTGGAGAAGGAGTCACCAAGAATGGGTTGTATTTGCTTGAGGATCTTGGGCGCAATCCGAGTTTATCTTGTTTTTTTAGTTCAAGTAGTATTGTTGAAAATGTTGTGTGGCATGCTAGACTTGGTCACCCTCATAATCGTGCTTTGAGTTTATTATTCTCTAGTATTTCATTTAAGGATGTTGATTGTGAAGCTTGCATACTTGGGAAACATTGCAAGTTAGCGTTCCCTAAGTCTTCAACTATTTATGAAAACTGTTTTGATTTAGTTCATTCTGATGTGGACTTCCCCATGTGACTCTAGAGATCATCATAAATACTTTGTTACATTCAGTGATGAGAAATCCAAGTATACTTGGTTAACCTTGCTGCCATCTAAAGATAGAGTGTTAGATGCTTTTATCAACTTTCAAACTTATGTGACTAACCATTACAATGCTAAGATTAAGATTTTGAGAACAGATAATGGTGGTGAATACACAAGTAATGCCTTCAAACAACTCTTAGCAAAACTCGGAATCATGCACCAGACAAGTTGTCCTTACATTCCACAACAAAATGGGGTAGCTCAGAGGAAGAATCGACACCTTATGGAGGTTGCAAGGGCCATGATTTTTCATACAAATGTCCCAAAACATTTTTGGAGTGATGCGGTTGTGACTGCATGCTACTTGATCAATCGGATTCCAACTAAAGTGCTTAAGGATGCTTTGCCATTTGAGGTACTCAATAACATAAAACCATCTCTTAACCACTTACGTGTGTTTGGTTGTGTTGCTTTTGTGTTAATACCAGGAGATCAATGTAACAAGCTGGAAGCTAAGAGCATTAAAGGAGTCTTTATTGGATATTCAACTACTCAAAAATGGTACAAATGTTACATACCAGAAACCAGAAAAGTGCTTGTATCAAGGGAGGTTAAATTTATGGAACACAAAGGCTATTATGAGGAAAAGAATTGGGAAGAGATAAAAGATCTACCAAACTCCTCGGATCGAGCTACCACGTTGCAAAACATCTTGGAGAGTATTGGAGTTTGTGATACAAGACAACCCAATCCCACAACAGTTGAACATACTCTCAACACCAACACCTCACAACCAACCAACATTGAAGATGATGTAAATGAAGTTAACCACCATGACTCTAGTGTGGATGATCAAGTACACTCTAAAACTTAAGAGGAAGATATGAGTAATCTGCCACCAAAGGATGAAGAAGATCAACGCTTGGAAAACACTCAGGAGGATGTACAACCATGAGATACAACTTCACTCAGTCAAGAGGAGGTACAACCAAGAGATGATACTTCACTAGTCCAACCTTTAAGGCGCAGTAAAAGGGAGCGGAAAGATCTTTCCAATTTGATCAATAACCGATTTTGTTACAACAACAAAGTTGTCGCCCACCCTACTCAGGTCGTTTGTTCTTTGGCTCACTTACCTCCAGATCATCAAGCATTTCTTAGCAAGATTGAGCAACATTTCATTCCAAACTCCTATGATGAAGCTAAGGAACATAAGATTTGGAGGGCTGCGGTTAAGGCTGAACATGAGGCTATGGATAAAAATCATACTTGGGATGAATTTGTACTTCCTCCAGGAAAGAAAGCAGTGACATCAAGATGGATATTCACCATCAAATTTAAGAGTAATGGTGAAATTGAAAGACCCAAAGCAAGGCTAGTAGCTAGAGACTTCACACAAACCTATGGAGAAGACTACAAGGACACTTTTGCACTTGTGGCTAAGATTCATACGGTAAGAGTTGTCTTATCTTTGGCTACTAATCTTAATTGGGATTTGTGGCAGATGGATGTCAAGAATGCTTTTCTTCAAGGAGAGCTTGATGACAAAGTATATATGATGCCACCACCGGGTCTAGAATGAATTGTATCCCCTGGAAATGTTTTGAGACTTCGTAAGGCTATCTATGGTCTCAAACAATCTCCTAGAGCGTGGTATCACAAATTGAGTCATACAACGAGAGACCGCGGCTTTAGACGATCAGAGGCAGATCACACACTCTTCACATTTCAAAGTGAAGAAGGTACTGTGGTCATTCTTATCTATGTGGATGACATCATAGTTACAGGTAGCGACAAGGAAGGTGTTACATGTATCAAAGAACATCTTAAATCAGTTTTTGATATTAAGGATTTAGGTGAGATGAAATACTTCCTTGGGATTGAGATATGTCGATCTCCAGAAGGTTTATTTCTATCACAGCAAAACTTGATCTTTTGAGTGAGGCATGTACACTTGGAAGCAAAGTAGCTAAGACACCACTTGAAGATGCCTACCAAGCAACGCGCAAGGGGGAGAAGAATAAAGATGATGATCAACCATTCGAAGACATACAAAAATACCAAAGGGTGGTTGGTAAGTTGATTTATCTCACAATTACTAGACCTGATTTATGTTTTGCTGTGAACCAGGTGAGTCAACATATGCAAAGTCC
>OVBA01007663.1:0-14050 GCA_900406435.1 Lepidium aucheri | reverse complement strand
CGAACGAACGAAAGGTTGGAGAAATTTCATAACAAAATAATAGCGCTTGAAGAAACCTGCATTCGCACAAACTCGACGAGTGCAAACCAATCTCCACAACAAAGGACCCGACCAGAGACCTCTCCTAATCTCTGCACTCACCAGAATTTGCGAACGACGAACGTACATAGACCAGTGACAAACGCGTTAGAGGAGCAAGTCGAAGACCTTGAATTTCAAGCATTGTCAGCTGAACCAGCACGACACACTTCTCAGTCCCTCAACCAACATGACGAGCAGGCAGCCGCAATAAAAGTAATCAAGGAAGAGATCAAGAAGATGACTTCACAGCTCCATAATGCAACAAGCTGAGCCCCAGATATTGATCAAATATTAATCAAAGCATTGAACATACCATTCACCAAAAGATTGCTAGGAATCAAAATTCAACATAACGTCAAAATATAATGTCCCACGTACGATGGAAAGGCAGACCTTATCCCTTTCATGACAGCCTTCAACATAGCAATGGGACGAGCCC
This sequence comes from Lepidium aucheri, assembly GCA_900406435.1. Taxonomy (NCBI): domain Eukaryota; kingdom Viridiplantae; phylum Streptophyta; class Magnoliopsida; order Brassicales; family Brassicaceae; genus Lepidium; species Lepidium aucheri. The sequence continues at coordinate 13,530 of OVBA01007663.1, read as the reverse complement.
AATTTACACCTAACGAACATGACGCGGGCTATTGTCGGCTTTTTGTTGAACATCTGACTGGTGATGCGCTAACTTGGTTTGCCAAACTCGAGCCTTACTCAATAGATAGTTACGAACAACTGTCAAAGTCATTCCTACGACACTACTCCATGCACATCCAAAAATGTATGACGAGTGCCGACCTATACACTGTAATTCAAGACCCTAAAGAATACCTACGTTCGTACCTTGAGCGGTTCAAAGCAGTGTTATCCAACATCAAAGTAACAGAGGACGTCGCCATATCAGCACTTTACAATGGAATTTTTGACGAATCAAAACTAAAAGATGACCTCCATATCAACACACCTCGTTCATTGGAAGATGCTCTCCATCGCGCTGTACGTTTTGTCGAAGTGGACGAACAAAAAATCATGATAGCAAGCAAACGTACACCGGAACGGAGAAACCAAGAAGATTTTCGGAGTGATGAATAGTACGGTTGAATAGCTACAAAAGATTATCAGTACCTAGAAGTTGTAAGCTAGTAAACTTTAAACTTTTTTCTACTAACTTTTCTATGTTTGCACTTTGAACTACGAACGGCTTGATCCCATTTTAGAGGGTACGTAGGTAGCCAAACACGGTGCATCCACCTTTGTAGAAATTTTTTTTTTTTGACGAGCACTTGATCTCACATAAAAATAACAAGCGCCAGTCTCTCATAAAAACAAGTGATGAGCACATGCTCTCACACTCGTATAGGCAATACAGGATAAGCCGAACCCAAGCTTCACACCTAGAAGGCCTAAGTACAAAGCCGAGCATCCCACTCGTATTGGCAATACAGGATAAGCCGAACCGAAGCTTTGCACCTAGAATGCCTAAGTACAAAGCCGAGCATCCCACTCGCATAGGCAATACAGGATAAGCCGAACCCAAGCTTCGCACCTAGAATGCCTAAGTACAGAGGCGAGCATCCCACTCGCATAGGCAATACAGGATAAGCCGAACCCAAGATTCGCACCTAGAATGCCTAAGTACAAAGCCGAGCATCCCACTCGCATTGGCAATACATGATAAGCCAAACCCAAGCTTCGCACCTAGAATGCCTAAGTATAAAGGTGAGCATCCCACTCGTATAGGCAATACAGGATAAGCCAAACCCAAGCTTCGCACCTAGAATGCCTAAGTACAAAGCCGAGCATCCCACTCGCATCGGCAATACATGATAAGTTGAACCTAAGCTTCGCACCTAGAACGCCTAATTCATCAAATTTCATGTGTTAACCAAACCAACGGTTTATAAGTCATCTAAAAATATGACAAGCATCTATTCTAATTCGTTAAGTGCTCATCTCGATCAAGTAACATAGCGAGCGTCTGATCTCTCGAAATAAGTTATCAAACACATGTCCTGAACAAACAACATGACAAACACATGATCTCTCGCTCAAGTCCGTGTTTGTCGGTCTCTCGCTCAAGATCGCGTTTGTCGGTCTCTCGCTCAAGATCGCGTTCATCGGTCTCTCGCTCAAGATCGCGTTCGTCGGTCTCTCGCTCAAGATTGCGTTTGTCGGTATCTTGCTCGAGATCGTGTTCGTCGGTCTCTCGCTCAAATCCGCGTTTGTCGGTCTCTCGCTCAAGATCGCGTTCGTCGGTCTCTCCATCAAGATTGCGTTCGTCGGTCTCTCCCTCAAGATTGCGTTCGTCGGTCTCTCGCTCAAGATCGCGTTCGTTGTTCTCTCGCTCAAGATCGCGTTTGTCGGTCTCTCGCTCAAGATCGCGTTCGTCGGTCTCTCGCTCAAGATCGCATTCATCGGTCCCTCGCTCAAGTCTGCGTTTGTCAGTCTCTCGCTCAAGATCGCGTTCGTCGGTATCTTGCTCAAGATCGTGTTTGTCGGTCACTCGCTCAAATCCGCGTTTATTAGTCTCTCGCTCAAGATCGCGTTCGTCGGTCTCTCCCTCAAGATCACGTTCCTTGTCTCTCCCTCAAGATTGCATTCGTCCGTCTCTCGCTCAAGATCGCGTTTGTTGGTCTCTCGCTCAAGATTGCGTTCTTCGGTCTCTCCCTCAAGATCGCGTTTGTCGGTCTCTCGCTCAAGATCGCATTTGTTGGTCTCTCGCTCAAGATCGCGTTCTTCGGTCTCTCCCTCAAGATCGCGTTCGTCGATCTCCTGCTCAAGATCGCGTTTGTCAGTCTCTCGCTCAAAATCGCGTTCATCAGTCTCTCTCTCAAGATCGCGTTCATCAGTTTCTCGCTCAAGTCCACATTTGTCGGTCTCTCGCTCAAGATTGCGTTTATCAGTCTCTCGCTCAAGTTCGCGTTTGTTGGTCTCTCGCTCAAGATCGCGTTCGTCGGTCTCTCGCTCAAGTCTGCGTTTGTCGGTCTCTCCCTCAAGATCGCGTTCGTCGGTTTCTCGCTCAAGATCGTGTTCGTCGGTCTTTCCCTCAAGATCACGTTCGTCGGTCTCTCTCTGAAGATCACATTCGTCGGTCTCTCGCTCAAGTCCGCGTTCGTCGGTCTCTCGCTCAAGATTGCGTTCGTCGATCTTTTGCTGAAGATCGCGTTCGTCGACCTCTCGCGAGAACTTGGTCTTATCAATCTATAGCATAAGCACGCATTCGTCGACCTTTTACGCATGCTTGCGCTCTTTAATCCTTTGCGCAAAACCGCGCTTATTAGTTTCTTGTGCATGATCATACACGTCGATTTTTGGTAGCAAACCCTTCACCAACTAAAAGGATCCGCTCCAATAGCAATGTAAAAGTAACAAATAGAGAAATAAAATTTCGTTCGTCGATTTTGTTCTGCAAACATCAATCAACGAACTGGAGGGGCTAGTTGTATGGGCCAACATCAGCACAGCCCATTAGAAGGCCCGTTGGGAAATATGGACTAATATAAGTATAACCCACTAGAAAAACCATTAACAACACAAGCCCAGCTTAATAACACAAGCTCTAAATATGACCTGCATAAGATGACATCTGTTATCCACCTGTCTAACAGACAACAACAAGTGAAACACTTGGCTTACATGCACTGTAAGGAAACATGCGTAACGACACATGTAACTAGGTATGACACATGTAGTTCATTGACAAACTTCAAACCACCATTGATCAATCTATAAATAGAGGGGAGGATTGAAGAACAAGAGGGGGAAGAAGGAGAAACAAGCATACAAGAACTGAAGAATAAGACACAAATATCAATTAAGAGAAAATCCGAACAAACGTTCGTATAATTGAAGTCAAAAGATCCTAACACGAGAATGCCCGACCCACGTTCGTAAATAAGTTTGACAAACACATGAAAGACGAATTTAATAAGATATTAATTCAAAGAAAAATTTGTTGTGCTAAATTCCGCATCAACAATGTTCGAAATTATCTGGTTTCAGTTTGTCCTGCATTGAGCCTTAATGCAAAATTCGACATCCTTTTGCAAACTCATATTGCAAGCTGTGGTCTATTAATGTTTGTGAAAATATATGAATTTTAAGAACTTCTCAAGTAAATTCAACTAATTTTGCAGATAAAAGTTTGATGCTCTCACAATAAGAAAATATAGCATTTTCTAATGACAATTTCTGTCAGTTTCTGTCAGAATAGAAGCATCTTCTACAGAAATCGACAAGAAATGATTGTCGCTATAGTGTTGTCGGAAATGACGGTTTTATCAGAAGTCATCAGTTTTTTCGATGGCTTCTGACGGTTATCATCGACGACTTGCTGTCAGCATCTGTTGGTTTTCGTCGGTAATGTGCTCGTTGGTTGCCGTCGGTAAAGTTTTTTACGGTAACCGACAGAAATTAATATATATATATATATATCTATTTTATAAATTAAATATAGTAATTATTTGAAAATTCTATTAAATAATTAAATTAATTTTGAAAATTAATTTTATATTTTTAATATTTTTTGTTGTTATTAAATATGTTTGGATACAAAAATATTGTTCAGTCTAGAACAAAATCTCCGGGTTATGGGCCTCACTATCATCCAGCAAAATCCGAGGAGTGTCAAACATCCGCAATAGTTAGGCAATCTAAGCTTCATTCCTCGCTTGCTTTTCCTGAATCTCGCAGAGTTAGAAACCGTCGTACAAAATCCTGAAAAAATTGTATGCTATTAGTTTTATAACATATAGATTTCAGACCTACTTTGATGATATATATATATATATATATATATCCGTATGAAATTCGTAGAACAAGTCTAATGCATAAGAGTTCCATATGCATTTGTTTATCAGAAAATGAATAAATTTATGAGTATATTATAAATGCATACCGATTTACAAAAATTAAGTAAATATAGGTAGAAACAAGTTTATTGACAAAAAAAAAGTAGAAATAAGTCAGAAAACAAATATTGGTTGATAAAGTGTCTAAGATCATCTATAGTGGTGAGAAATTCATTGAGTCTAATGAGAGAGAATTTTGAAAGGTTCTCAAAAGTTCTCAAATGGGAATTGTTTCTCTCATTTTCTGAATAAAATATTATTATTTTTTCATTTTTAATTTATTTAATAGATGATAATCCATTGAAAAACCTCCAATGTGGATTGGTCTAATACTAGATGTTATATACTGTTTATATGGACTAGAAAGTGTAATTATAGAAATGTCAATGTCGTTTTAATCGACAGAATCTGTGTGGGTAAAATTTAATAAACGACGAAGCTATGTCAATAGATAAATAGTAAACATGTTTTTAAAGAAGAAAAACGGTTAAAGAGCACGATCTATCATGAACACATACAACACGTCTCTTCGACTTCGCAAACCATGCAAATGGATGGTTTAATATCAATCAACCTAAACATATTTTGTCAACTATATAATTACTCTATTAGCTGGAAAACAAGCTACTTGTTAATCAAATGATGAAAACTAAAACCTAACAATTAATAAAAAGTTAGGTTCGTCTACCAATAAGAGTGCTTGATTAGACAATAAATTATGGAACGTCCGTGCGCCTGTAAACCGACAAAACACGTACGTCTTCTTCTGTTTAGTTCATATCGAATAGCAAATTGGCAATGCTTCTCTATTTTCTTTTGTCTATGCTCTCACCCAACTTCATTTTGTTAGAAAATATCGGTTTGAGTTTCCGTTGCAAGTTTTATTGGTCAAGTAGTTTGAAAGTTCATATTGATTGCTCTTTCTTATATAGTAAGGTTTTCAAAAACAAAATTTTGGTTATCTGCTAACATTTTTAAATACCAACAACGATATATTTGGATTTCTGTGTTTTATTGTAATATTCTTCCAACTACTTTAAATAATTTATGTTATAATAAGTAATGAATTTCAACTAATTATAAGAAAATGACGCATATTCTTATTGTCCACTATGATAGATTTATAACAGAGACTTATTTGGTTCAAGGATTAATAGTATGTTTTGGTTTAGAACTATATATACTATATATGAATGTAGGTTCTCCATTCCGACAATGAAGAAATAAAGACTGTCCCAAAAGTTACTGGAGTAGTGGGTCCAATCAGTATATATAATTAAAATTAGTAATGATTTTGTTTGCCTTAGTTAGAAATACTCACTTATGAGTTGTGACCGGCCAAGCAAATTTAACAAAGGTTTTTTTTGTAAACTGTCTCATTGGATTTGATTGGGTGCATTAAAAAAAAATCTTTTACAAACCACTTGCTTATTTTGTTACCAATTAGTATTTTGTTTCATTTGAAACGAGTTTTCAAAACGACTGTTTGCATGAAACGAGTTTTCAAAACGACTGTTTGCAAAAAACCATTTAGAGTTTGAAAAGTCATTTCCAAACAGATCTATTTAAGGTCGTTTAGCAAATGACTTTAGGTTTCGTTTAAGAATTTTTTTTTATAGTTTTTATATTTACGTTTATATTTTAAAAATACGATAAATTATTAACACAAATAAAAATCACATTTTCATTTGTAACAAAATATTTACTTTCTATATGCTCTTATTTATCTCTTCATGCCACAATTGTTTAATTATTTTGTTAATTTTAGTTTTACATGTGTTCAATAAGGCATGTATAAGCGGACAAACATTTCAATCGGTTGTGTCATTATGAGATTATTAAAATAAGAAAAAGATTTGAATTTAAACTTTTATATATTTATTTTAATATTAAGAATATTAAATTATTATTAAAATAATTATTTTCATAATTTTAAAATAATTTTCATATTAATCGAATAATTTTAAAATAATTATTATTGCATAGTTTTTCAAATAATTGTATAAATCAAATTTTATATATTAATTTTTACATATTATATTATTCAACCGCTACAGTGTTACCAATCAACACTAGTATTCAAACGATCTTCGTTTATAAATGTTTTTTGCCAACCACGATTTTTAAATGGTTGTTTGCAAATGATATTCGTTTCACCTGCTAATTTTTTCAAAGGGTCATTGGAACGGTGTTACCAATTGGACCCCTTGAGTTTGTTGGGGGAAAACATGAGCAAAGTAAACAATGCTCAATGCTAAAGTCATATTTTTGCTTTTTCTTGTCGTTCTTATTACTTACATTTGGTCACTTTCATGTCCAATTAATTCAATAAAAGCAGATTATATCCTCTAATAAAATCATGAATTTTGAAATCAATATTTTGCTGAAAAAGTCTTTTTTTTTTTTTACTGAAATTATTTTTAATGAGCTATTGAGATGGCCCGTGAGTTGTACCATAATGGTAAGTCTTGGTATTTGTGAGTTATAAACTGAAAAAATGGATACTGTGATGTTCTGTTATTCATACTAATAGAAATAAATAAGGTATCTTATTTTATAAATAATTAATATCGGATCTAAACGAGATATTCTCAGAAGAAACTAATTATTTTATATATTTAAAAGTTTTATAATGAGGAAAGCAGAAGATATTTATGAAGACAATTATTAGTTATAATAATGTATGTGTGATCTGTTTATTAAGTTGGTAGCAATCCATATAATTAAGAAAAAAAATCTGAATCGGAGATAAAGCCAAAGGAGAAGAGATGAAATGATGCTAAAGACATAATCACGACAATGTCAATTATTTTACTTTCTTACTTCACTTTGTTCACTCTCTTGTCCTTTCGCGATCTCTACATCATGACATTACCTTTTATTAAATGTATATTTTTATTGTTCTGCATTATGTTTCTGTGTAAACCGATTTTAAAAAGAAAAACAAATGGACGACGACGATCGATACAAAAATCAAAAACAAACAAGTCGAAACATCAAGAGGACGACATATAATGTATTGAATTTGCATTACAAGTATGATATTGAAAATGTATACACTTGTAGAGAATAAACGACCAAACGTGACAACTGACACCAACATGTGTTTGTAAAAGATCCTCAATATTATAATAAAAATACGTAAAAACTTAACGAAGATCCTTCAATCGTGGTGATCTCATATTTTACATTTCAAGGACAAAATAAAAATTAAAAACAAAACCGGAACCTTCTCTTTTGCTTGGAAGGCTATGTTATTGATATACTTGTGTACAAACGGTAGACTCAGATGAAAACACTTTGTGGACATTGATCAGATACGGCTAATGTCACGACCAAAGACGAAAGTGGTGAACCAGTTGATGGCGACATAGAAGCGGTTTCGCCAGCTGATGACTCGAGTCAGATAAGCAGACCTCCATATGAACCAGCTCACGAAGCCAGTCATTGATATTCCTTTTGCGTCCTGCCCACGTAATATCCTTCAATCACAAGAGTAACCGATTTCTAATGAAATATTGAGTCAAGTATAGTTACCTTGCTCTCACGTAGGTCGACCAGGGCTTTGTATCTACCGATCGTAGCCATGCTTCCAAGGTGTTTATATACAAAGGGAACTCCAAGTTCTATCTCCTTTGCGCTGTTGGCTCGTCCTCCATTGGCTTTCCCAATCTCATTCAGTAGGTTTGACAAGTATTTACCTTCTCTCTCAGCTACCTTATTTCACCAATGACATAGAAGAAAGGTATAAGACGAGATAAGAGGAGAGGCAAACAAAAATGTATGAACTTTATCTACCTGAGCGAGAGCAGGAAGGGTTGGTTTTCCTGTGGTCTCCAGATATCCGCTGCAGTCACCAATGGCAAACACGTCTTGTACAGAAGGTACACGCATCCATTCGTCAATGCCAATCCTACAAAGATAAACATCCAAAAAGTCAATGTTTTTTGAATTTTTATAGCAAAACAGGGTATAATGGAGTGATATTGATCAACTGACCTTCCACCAGGATCTTTTGGAAGATCTAAAGACCTAATGAAAGGAGAAGGACCGACACCAGTGGACCACACTAAGAGTCCGTAGGGAACTTCTGTGCCATCGTCAAGTATTAGCTTTTGAGGCTTTACATCTTTCACAATCCCACGCACAAAGCGAACTCCAGACTAATATAAATGAAAACCAGTAATTTTTAAATAAGCCCTTCATAACAGTGAGCAAGCAAACTTTTCACATTTTATAACTTATTAATGAGTTTACCTTGTTCAACTGCTTGATAGCATAACGTCTGAGACGATCATCGAACGATGAAAGTATATCCCTGGCCTGTAAAATTCACATGGCCCAGAAGAATTTGTAATTACCATGATGAGTTTTTTGCCAAGAAGATTTTCAAAGAGCAGCTTCTTCTTACAAACAAACCTCTATCAAAGTAACATGAATGTCGTCCTTTACATGTGCATATCGTTGACGAACATCTTTCATTATAAAGTCACTCAATTCACCGCTGAACTCTACCCCAGTTGGTCCACCTCCAACCACAACACAATGTAGCAGCCTCTTTTTCTCCTCTTTCCCTATGCCTAATCAAAAGAATTTGTGCGAAGACAGTTACCTTCTAATTCTGATACCAAACTGATCATTGTTTAGAGGATGAATTGTGCTTACCGGGAGTATCAGAGAGCATCAGATTTAAAAGAAGCTTCCTACGGATCTCCTGAGCATGGTGAACTTCACGGAGGAAGATGGCATTTTCCATCACACCTTGGATTCCAAACGTGGAGGCCTCTGCACCGCTTGCTAACACAAGCTTGTCATAAGCAATCTTGAACTTCCATGGCTTTAATGTATTCGAGCCATCAGTCAACGTCTCACAATGAACCTAATTAATGTAACAATAGATTAAACCCCATGAGCTTCACGTAAACAAAACTGAACCTCACGTTTTAACATCAAGAAACTGCACAACTTCATCTTCTTTTAGCACAATAGCTACTCGTAGTCTTCTGCAACTCTCAAAATCTTGCTAATTTAGTTAAACTAATAGATATAGCAACAAAAAGAAAGCACCAGTTTAAACTAATTAAACAGTATCAGATTGTAACAAAAATATCAGAGTTTCGTCAGAGTCCAAACTTCCAATTTTGTTTTAAACTTAGACATGAAAAGCTTTAAATGATCCCACAGGTTCTTGCAGCATTAAATACCAAAAACGATCTGAAAATCTCCCGGTTGAGCACACATCTCAGAAGCAGAAACAGAAACGTAAAGAGACGCAGTAGTACCTCATGAGAATCGGCATCAAGTCGAGAGCAATTAGCGAGGAAGAAATAAGAACCAGGTTCTCTCGAAATCGCGGGTTGAATACGAGAGATAGGTTCAGCAACAGACCTGAATTCGAGAGTACCGACGCAAGTGGAAGCAAGAAGAGGAGTGAAGACCATGTGGTTTCTAGGGGAAACGCAAACAACGTCATAGAGATTGGTATCGATCCCTTTCATCAACCGACAACCCGCCCAACCAGACCCGAGAACCACCACTCTCGGCTTCTCTCCTTCTTTCTTGGGTCCCAAACCTTCGTACCGAGTCCGATCCAGACCATTTACACTAGCAGCCGTCGGTTGAATCGGAGTACTGGTGCAGAAACGGAAAGAGAAAGTGGATATTGATCCGGGGTTTCTGAATCCTGTCACCACCGAAGATGTACTCGGCGAGATTCGTGCAAGGTTTTTGATCATCAACAACATCGTGTAAATAATAAGTCTTCTTTGAAGAATATTCGTCAGTCAAAGTGATGCAGTCGGAATTGGCTTCCTGAGCTCAGGGAGCATTTTAAAATTTCTCGACCAACTTTGTCTCTCCCAAATAGAAACGGATTTCTCCAAGTATTATTTTTGTAATCAAAATACGATTCTTACTGGGCCTTAGGTCAGTTTCTTCTATATTTTAGATGATTGTGGCCTGGGTATAGCGAACAGAAGGCCCAATAACATATAAACATACAAATATATACAAAAAAAAATCACACGTGGCGCAAATAATGAGTCGAAATCGACGTAGAAAACCACAAATACAAACGAGGCACACACACAATTACTCTATTTATTTATTGTTCTCTGTCTCTGTCTCTATAGATATAAGATTATTAGCAAAGTAGCAAATAAAAGAAAAGATTATACAGTAAATATTAGATAGTGAAAGTGTTCAGCCTCGACCTCCACGCTTTACCGGTGGCTCGTGTCTAGAGTTAGCTGAAGGTTCACCGTAGTCGTTGGTTCTCACCATCAATGATCGTTCTCTCACCACCTTCATTTCATTTTCTGTCATATACATACTTTTTATTTATTCTTTCAATGTATTATAATATTACAGATAAGATGGAATATGAACCATTTCAAGTTTTCAACTTGCTAATTTATGCAATTAAAAAACAAGTGTCAGGTTTGATTAAAATAGTCGGTCGTTTTAATTTGTTATAATGTCAACGCTTTTTAAATGTGAACATATATTAAATTATTAGCTATTATATCTTACTTTACAATAAAACCCCAATTATATCGTTTTTATCACCAGATATCATAGTTTATAACATTGATATGACGTACTATCTTACTGAATTCGACGGAATCAAAGCAAAGTTTATGTTACAATAAGGATTATATGTAAGATTTGACTGTATGAACAAGAAGTAATTGGCGAAAGGGAAGACAATCTCGAGCGTCGTGTTTCATGTTCCCTTTATTTGAATATAAAGATAAATTGGATACATTCAAGCTGGAAACAGAGATATAAAACTTTAAAAGACATATACAACTTGTCTTAATAATACGTATATTTTTATAACAACTGTTTACAGCAAAAACAAGCATCCTCATATACATCTAATTATTTTGATTATGTAAGGATCTATAAGTAAAAATCTTGCAATTTATCTGCGTGGATTAGAGATAGATGACACAAATCGACATCTGACAATACTAGGCATGTAGAAAATACTAGTTTCTCTTTCGTTTGTGTAATTTTTTATTTTTTTTGAAAAATAAAGTTTTTTTTTCTTATTGTAAATTTCTGGAGCATTCTCAACTTAAACTCGGATCATGTGAATACTACTATATCACCGACCAATAAATGTAGTATGAATATACTCAACTATTAACGTAGATTTTTTAAAAAACTATAATGAAAAACAAAGGCTTTGAGGTGAACTGTGGTATGAAACAATTCTTATCAGTAAACCCAGAAATTTTTAAGAAAAAATTGGTATGAAATTTTTTTAAAAAATAGGGAATAATGGCGAAGTAATAGAATACAGTGGTTGGAGTCTTGGAGATGTTGAAAAACCAGAAACATTAATACAAAAAGTATAAAAGACTAGGGAGAGATGAAAGAAAAAGTACCTGAAAATGAAAGATGGAGGCGAGCAGAAGAAGAAGAAGAGAGGAAAGCAAATGTGAAGATGAGAAGCAAACATAACCCTAATCTTATTGATGAATTACCCATTTTTTTTCCATCTCTCTCTCTTTTTCTCACACCTCTTTTATATATTTTGTAGACATGAGACGACGAAAAGTCTCACATGCACCGGCCCTTAGTTTTCCATCAGTAGACTATCTTTTTCTTATTTTTATATATTTATTATACTTGCTTGATCAACCCCGCAATGTTTTGTTTCAAAAAAAAAAGAAGCAAAAATCATGCTTTTTAAACATGATCGCATTTACATTTGGTAGGTCTGACAAGATTTATGTAGATCCCCCAAATAATTCAGAATTAACTATTCAAATTCAACTCTTATTTCAAACAGCAACAATTCCGAAATATTATCTAAAACAAATATGTGGCCTCCGCTCGGATTGATTTCTTGTAGATAACCAAATTTGAGTCATTGTTGATGTGTGAATTAGTACAACAAATTTTTCTGTAGAATTAAAGTTTTATTGGTCTGGTTTTTCTTATGTTCTCCAAGTTTGAAATAAGCGTGGGTTGGGTATTCTCGTATTAAGATCTTAATTATTGCAAACGTTCGTTCGAGTTTTACTTAATGTTTGTTCCTTATTTTTAAATTCTTTTATGATAGCCTTCTCCTTCCCCCAATTCTGCACTTTAGTCACCTATTTATAGATAGACTTGAGCAGCCTGCGTTTTCCTCATGGATTACGCGCGTCAACATGAAGGAACAAGTGTCTGCAGACATGTTCTTCTTCTACGCATATTAGCCAGGTGTCGTCGTGCGTTGGCCAGGTGGAGAACATATGCTTAACTTCTGGATAACCTTTTTGGGCCTTTTCTTTGTGGGCTTTTCCTGAGTTTTTGTGGGCCTTGTGCTTTAGTGGGCCGAGCTCTTTTCAGCCCATACAATCAGCCCCCAAGTTCGTCCAAATTTCATTTTGACGAACAAACATTCAGAATTTGACACATGGCGTGCTTTGATTGCGGGTCCGTGTTCTCCAATGAAATGAGCACTTGCTCTAGGGTTTCGAGTTGCTTATATATTGTCTTCATTTGTTCATTCTTTCTCACACTTTCTACAAGTTCCACCTAAAGGTACTCTCTCTTTCCTTTCTTATTCGCCTCTTTTCTCTCTATTTTTATCTTCATTCTTTATTTTTCGAGAATTCGGATTCTTTGTTCGTCGATTGATTCAATATGTCTCGAGATGACATTTATTCTGAACACTCGCTCTCCGATGGGTCCGAACGTGTTCTAGAGGATTCGAATTTTGAGAATGAGGGTTAGGATGAGCTCGACGAACGTGCGTCGTCCGAAATTGAGTCGGACGAGCACACGGATGAGGGCGGACGCAAGTTAGATGTCGAACACAATTTGATGGTCGACCGTTCGCCTGCTAATGTTGATGCTGAGGTTAACGAGCAAAGGGAATCGGAAATTCAGGCTATTCTAGATGCATTCTCAGATTCAATTATTGATGGGCCGATTTTATCTCCATTATTGCCGTACGAGGGTTCATCATCAGGGGCTTTATTGCCTGATCCGAACGTTGGTGACGACCGAATCACGTCTGTAGGTGCGTCGGGTGAATCTTCCATTCGTTCGCGGCCAATTGGTCAGGGAATGGGAGAGAGTAGTGGTTTATCGGCGTGGTTAGATTCTTTAGTTGGTTCGCCAACTCTTTCTACTGAGAGGTCCGTTCGTCACTTACTAGAATTGCTAGCTACCGTATTCCGTTCATCGACGAACATCCGTGGCGCGCACCTTCGGGTTATATTTGCGTTTACGAAGGATTTTTTGTATGTGGTCTTCATCTTCCTTTTCCTCGATTGATCATTGATTATTGTGAC
>OVBA01007662.1:1722-14051 GCA_900406435.1 Lepidium aucheri | reverse complement strand
AAATATTATATAATGCATATCTATCTGAAAAAATACATTTTGAATACAACAAAAATCATCATTATAATATAAGTATATATGCTACACATTTCAATGAAACCACATATCAAGTTTCAATATTTCAAGATTAAACCATATATATAAATAAAACCACATATTAAATTTCAAGATTAATATATGTATAATACGACTTTGTCGATGCATTCAAAATATAAATCAATACATTTTAGAAATAAACAAAAAATATTTAATTCAAATAAATATAAGTAACTCTGTATACGTAGAAAATTCATGAAATTTTAATCTCGTGCAATCGCACGGGACATCATCTAATATATATATATATATATATATATAATTTTTATATTTTGTCAACAATTGGATCTATAAAATCCGATCCGTAGATAATAAAGAGAGATTTGTTAGATAGTGACAATATCCCACATCGGAAATTGGGTCACTGTAACCTATTTTATATAATTTAAGGGTCAATCAACTTATTGCGAATTGGTTTTGAGTTAAAAGTTCATAATTTATCATGGTATCAAAACCCACGATATGACCCAACAGACATACTACTAAAGTTTGTTGTGGTTTCGAGATGTTAGGTTATATTATTACCTGTCATCTCGAAAAGGCGTGTTAGATGATAACAATATCCCACATTGGAAATTGGGCCACTTTAACCTAATATATATAATTTAAGGACCAATTCATTTATTGTCAATTGATTTAAGTTAAAACCTATAATTTATGAAGATTGAACTCTTTATATCAGAATTACTAGCTATATTGTCATAATCACTTCCTCGATTTATATTTTTCACAATATAATCTATATATTATTTACATACATAATGTTCCACGTCCAATGCGATTAATACTAATTTTTCTTGGAAATATGGTGTAACCCACTATCTAAGCATTTATAAATATATCACGTTTTCCATTGATCTTATCTCTTACTATTTTCATGTAATTTCCTAACAAGCCAAGTATCCGTCTTACGTATTGATGAATTGTATATTTTATTTTTAATTGTTATATGTCCTAAATGATAATTATAAATTGGAAACAAGAAAATAACTTGGCACATGTTGTCGATCTGTCATTTTATAAGAGACATAAGATATATTTTTACATTATGGACAAATGTACTTTTTAATTAAAACTATAAATTATGTGTTTTTAGTTCAACAAATATTGACAATGTGCTCGATATGTTTTATATATTAGTCAAGATATTCTTTTGCGGATAAAGTATACTAATGTTCTTAATACGTCTGCACAAAACAATGATTCTTCAATTTGTTGATCTCGGTTAATACGTCTGCAATAAATAACGGTTCTTCAATCTATTGATCTCGGCAGTTCGAGATCTATGCAGCGAAATCAAATTTAGATCTTAATACTATAGACCTAACTAGTATTCAAAGAATAGATAGAAATGATAATTGCATGTGTAAATGATTATCAATGCAATTAGGACGTCAAACACATTGTATATATTGTAATTTCAAAATCTAATTCTATGACACCAACACCGTGTCTTACACTTCATACGTGTAGCTTATATCCCGACCAAAAATCTGACTTGCCGATGCTTTCACTAAACTTTTAGCTCGTCTAAGATTTCATGAGATTATAAGCTATCCTATAATGAGATATGGTATTATTTTATAATCTTTATTACAAAATCAATTGAGAATAAATTTAAAAGTTGTATTGTAATACAAAATCTAAAGATAGCCAAGGTATTGCTCACAAATATAAAATTAAAAAGTGTATAATTGAAGCAGTAATCATGTACATTATTTGTAGACTCTATTAGTTATGACACCCATTATCGCCGTTCGCAAGCATCATGCAATAGAATTTTGGAACTGGCGTGTTAATATTATATATACGTTTATATATATTTGATGTATGATGATTGTATATTCATGTTTCATAATGGGTTGACAAAAATTATATATACTCAAAGTGGCGTGAATCGTGCGAATAATTTTTATAATTACAATAATCACGTGCACCTAATCCACTCGGTCCACAAAATATTATTATAGATAATCTAATTCTCGTATAATTTAAGTTGGACTACCTGAGTAGCCATTTATGCAAGAAAATGACCCCAAAACCAATTTATAATACAACTTATTTTCTAGTCAAATATGAAATGTTTATTAAGTAATGCGTGACGACTTTACTAAGTTTACTTCATAGTTGTTTATCACCTATTTAGACCCATTCATTCTCACTCTATTTTACTCATTTTCTCCTACTTTTTATACATCGCGTGATTGTATACAAAATGATTTAATTTATATATGAAATAAACAATAGTGTTATTATATAATTAGAAAAATACATTTATGCCAAAAGATTGGTGGACCAACTAGATTACTTATGGATTAGGTTTTATTGATTTAATTGCTGAGGAAAAAACATGTTTTGAATATTCATAGTTTAAAATTGTTTGTAGTACATTGGTTTGACTTATCTCACCTATAAACATAATAATTATGTACAAGAAAATTCATGAAAGTTCCTTTTTGCTAACTAATGTTGGACAAAAATGTAAAAATAAAGTCAAAAATCTCAATTTCTCCCCATATTAAAATCCAACGTTTTCTTTTCTTTTCTTTTCTTTCATATCTAAAAAAATGAATGTTCATAATTATAAATGATCAAATTCATGAAGACATGAATCATGATTTTGTTCTTATTTTGGATTTTTAGTAGAAAAATATTTTGAGATATATAATTAAAGAGGTATTTACTTAGTCATATTCCATTTATGCTTCTGTTTTAATATACCAAAAACTGAATGTTTTATAGAAATAATTTTATTAATTTTAATGCATTTAATTTGTTTAATATCAATCAAAATTATTATGAATTTTTTTTTTTAACGACATATAAAAAAATCATTGCAATAATTTTAGTAAAGAATCGGTGGATATATCTTCCAACCTTCATGTCAAAGTGTAACCCATGAAAATGGGCCAAAGGCCCAAATCTAAAACGAGAATCAATAACTAACTCCACAAGCCTCCTTTCTGCCTTTTGTGAATTTTATTATAGTTTTTCATCCTCAATTGAGCCTTAAAAGTGGGGAAATGTCTTCAAAGCCGGAGTTTAGGGTCCAGAATCATGATATGTATTTACTTAAGGATCATTCTACAATTTCATTAAAAATATGTCAAACTCGATTTTGAGATTTTCCGCAAAGACTTCTGAGAAACTTTGTTACACAGTTTAGGATTCTTACAGAAGCTTTTGAAGTTTCGACTGAACTAGATCGAGATGCTTTCGTTAGGATTAAAGCTTTGTTGGATCGCGTTTTTCGCGTTATCAATCTCACTCTCTGTATCATCTTCTTCATCCACTGATCAGTTCACCATCGACGGAACAGTACTAGAGCTCAACGATTCCAACTTCGAATCGGCGATTTCAACTTTCGATTGCATCTTTGTTGATTTCTATGCTCCTTGGTGTGGTCACTGCAAACGTCTCAACCCCGAGGTGTTCATTAAATTTCTAGCTCGCTTTTACGATCTGGGTTTATATGTTTGCTCTTGCTTAGTCGAATTTAGGATCTAATTGAAAATTTTCCAGTTTTTTGGATCGAATATGTACCCTAATCGTGTAGGTTTTGGTTGTATGTATAAAGTTCTGTATCAACTATGTTCAATCTCGATTTGCTTCGTTATTCATGCTTCAGTTGTTTTCTTATCGATCTCTTGCAGTTAAATGCAGCTGCTCCTATTCTTGCTAAACTGAAGCAGCCTATCGTCGTTGCAAAGCTTGATGCTGACAAATATTCTCGTCTCGCACGGAAGCTTGAGATTGAGTATGTGTCTATATTTGTTACTCTACTTTTTGAATTTAAGTCTGTTGTTTAGTGAATTGCTTTAATCACGAGTTTGAGAAGTTTCAATGTTTAAAGTCTAGCTGATGTATGTTTTGTCATAAGCTTTAGATGAAATCGTTGGCCGTGTATTACTGTGAATATTGGTTGATTACGTTTTATCATCATTCGGCTGCTCTGTGTTTCGTTTCTGCAGTGCATTCCCGACCCTTATGCTCTATAACCATGGAGTTCCGATGGAATACTATGGACCAAGAAAAGCAGATTTACTCGTCCGTTACTTAAAGAAGTTTGTTGCTCCTGATGTAGCTGTTCTTGAGTCAGATTCAGCTGTCAAGGATTTTGTTGAAGATGCTGGGACTTTCTTCCCTGTGTTTATTGGGTTTGGCTTGAATGAATCATTGATATCCGAATTAGGTAGGAAGTATAAGAAAAAGGCATGGTTTTCTGTTGCAAAGGAAGTCTCAGAGGATACAATGGTTTCCTATAATTTCGATAAAGCTCCTGCTTTAGTTGCCATCCATCCAACGTATAATGAGCGTAGTGTCTTCTATGGGCCATTTGAAGGTCAGTGTTTATTTCTTCTTGTGGTACCTATTTGCTAGAAAAACTTCTATAGATTTGAGTGTTTGGTGGAACCGTTTTCTCAAGTAGTTTCTTAACAGGATCTATCAAATTGGTACACCAATAAAATCTCATCTTAGATTTAAGGGAATATAGAATTCTTGTTTGTGTGTTTAGTTTAGAAGCGAATATTTGAACCGATCTAACATTTGATAGATTGATTGTTTGTACATCTGCTGTTAGATCTATGATTTTGTGTACAATTGTTCAGTGGCCTTATTTGTCCTTGTAAAAAAATTGTTTATAGATTTACTCTGCTTCACCGTATAACTTCGTTTGCAGATGGATTCCTAGAGGAATTTGTGAAACAAAGTTTCCTTCCTTTAATTCTGCCCATTAAACATGACACACTGAAGCTGCTGAAAGACGATGAGAGAAAAATTGTATTAACAATTGTGGAAGATGAAACTCACGAAAGTTTGGTGAAACTGATCAAAGCATTAAGAGCAGCTGCTCATGCGAACCGCGACCTTGTTTTTGGATATGTCGGTGTGGAGCAGTTTGAAGAATTTGCAGACTCGTTTCATGCAGACAAGAAGACAAAGCTGCCTAAGATTATTGTGTGGAACGGAGATGAGGAATATGATGAGGTATAAAACTATTTTTACTGTAGATTGACAAGTAGATTAGCGACTCTTAAACTGTTCCTAATCCTGAGAACAGAAAAGTATCCAGTATCGTATCAGAATCTCTGTATTGACATAATATGCAGGTGATTGGCGTAGATTCCATTATCCAAGAGGAAGATCATTTGACCCAAGTCTCTCGGTTTCTAGAGGGATATAGAGAAGGAAGAACAGAGAAGAAGAAAATCAAAGGACCATCTTTGATGGGATTCATTAACTCAATGATAGGGATTAGGTCAGTATACATCATTGTGTTCTTGGTTGCTGTCATTATGATGCTACGGAGCCTTAGTCAAGTGGAGGAGCCTACTCGGAACATGGATGAACAGACTACTAGTGTCCCTGAAGGTGAAACCAGTGAGCATAAGCCCAGAGCTAAAGAGGACTAGTTGTGCTACTGTTATTTTGGCACTTAAGCCAGAAGCTAAGCTAAACTTAATTAGTTTACAGTTAGCAATCGTTGTTATTATAAGTCATTTTTTCCGGGACGTTTTCATATATCACATTTATTTACTCAAAAAATCTTAAAGTACAAATTTATTCACTATCAATATTCACTTATGTCCTTTCTTTCTTCTGCGCTTCTCAAGATCTATATAAAGGATGCTTTGCTCTAATAGTTTAACATTATGATTTTTCTTTTCTTTTTTTTTGGCGCACACATTATGATTTGTTACACACGGTTCTTCGTTTGTTTGTTTTTTCTTTGCCATGTCTACTATTGAATCCTTA
Source organism: Lepidium aucheri (assembly GCA_900406435.1). Taxonomy (NCBI): domain Eukaryota; kingdom Viridiplantae; phylum Streptophyta; class Magnoliopsida; order Brassicales; family Brassicaceae; genus Lepidium; species Lepidium aucheri. Next base: position 8,198 of record OVBA01007662.1, on the reverse strand, counting down.
CTTATTTTATTTCTTTTCATCAGAAAATTTAATTATGAATTGATCCCATGAGTAGGTGTTTTGTCTAATTCTCCAAGCTCATTGAACTCCAACCATGTAGCATTTTTTTGACACATTTATAACGATCATATTGGTTTCTTAGATATCTAACCGAATTTAAAATTTCTTCTAACTAAAGTCAAAACAAATTGCTTCAGAAATCTTTTTCACAATTTCAATAAAACATATATATCTCTAATATCTTTCTATCTTTTTCACAGTTTGCCAACACTAATATCTCATTACTCATTTCATGGGGTTGTAAGAGATACAAGGTCAAGATAATGGCAACAAGCTCAATATAATCTCACAAGCTCAATATAATCTCAATAGCAAGAATGTTCTATATAGATATACACACACACATATATATATATATATATATATTTGTAATGTCGATTTATGAAAGAATCGACAATTATATGAAGGAATCAATCTCCTTTATCTCAAATTTGAGTTTTTCACTTTCTTTACATTTCCTGTTCATAATAAAGCTCTTAGAGCTATTTCAGTTTCTATATATCTAGTTAAGTAAAACTCTAAGCTTGAATCTCTTTAGTTTGAGATTGTTAACACAGGGGTCACATAAACATTTTCTCAAATAACAATCACAAAAATGTTTTCATATAATAGATTAATCAAACAAAAAAATCCAACATATATTCGTACTTTAATAGTTGGTTGAAGGTTTTATTCTTGGTTCGACATGTTTTAACATAGGGTAAAAACAAAAAGGTAAATCATACTAAATATATAGGATACCAAAATCATCTAGAATGAATTATAATCAAATCTAAGAGTCTAAGAAGATGACCATTGATTTCGAATCTATTTGCCCTAAATCGACCAGTTAATTAAAACCATTTGTAAACAAATCAAATGGGGTCATGGTGATAAAATTTGCTAAAAGGAGATTAAAAATTTAAAATCATTTGTAAATAAAAATAGTAATACAACACAAACTTTAGATACCGTAAGTACTTTGTATTCCACAAGAAAAACACAATTTCAATACGCATATTTTTCATATGTTTGCACAATATTCGTGTTATATTTACATAGTATTTTCTTTATATTTGCACAGTATTTTTCTTATATTTGCATAATATATAGTTTTATATTATGATCAAATATACAAACTAAGCAATCATGGGTAAAATTTATGTTTTCATGAGAATCAAACAATTATTAAAAAGTAAGATATTAGTAATATACATATATATATATATATATAAAGTATGATCAAAATGGTTATTATTCGCATCATCGTGCTTCTTGCATTTGTCTGAAACTATTCAGGTTCTATTTAAGTTAATCTAGTTGTGTTGTTAAAATGAACACCAGATGTTTGATTATTTTCATAACATGGTCTCTTTAGTTTAATAAACTCAGGAAAAACGTCAAAAAGCCAAGATATAAACAATTATTTATACTAAAACCTTAGTCCACAAATCTTTTATCCTATAGCTCTTTTCATTTTAGAATCTTCCCAAAAAACAAAAAATTGTTATCAACTTTAATTATAGCATCCTTAACTAAGGTCCGTGAAATACAGAGTAAAATAAAATCAAACATCTCATTCTGATTTGTTATCAAATAGAGCAATTTATGTGTCTTTGGCAATGGTTAATTAATGTAAAGAAAAAGTTGTTGACCAAAAGAAAAGGTTAAACTGTTTTTACCGTAAAAATAAAAATACCTATGTAAAACATTTAACTATGTACTTTTTTACATATGCGTTTACGGATGAACAATAATTTGATATATATATATATATATATATATATATATATATATATATTTATCAAAAAATAATTTGATGTATATACATGTGTACATAAAAAGATTTTTTTTCTGAATTTTTGTGTGACTAATTCTGAAATTATATTATGTTTATTTGTAACAGACATCTGATAGTGATTATGTGGAGTGCGTCGACAAAAACACACAGCCGGGATTTGATTATCCTCTCCTAAAACATCAGATAATTCAGGTTTATTCGTTCTTAGTTATTATTATTTTTATTTAATTATATTTCAATGTCAATAATGTTTTTAGTGGGGAAATACATGAATTGCCATCAAAAATTTTCAGAGAAAACTGAAACATAGAGCAAATAAAAGCTCATCCAAGCACTATCAACGGTCCCGACCAAACCATACCAATCCTGCAAACTTATACCCCTACCAGAAGCGATGATACTAATGCCAAAACATTATTAAAATTTATCAATTGCATACCAATACACCTCCACATTCATTTTGACTAAATGTAAAAACATTAATAAAATTTATGTAAACTTTGACTAAAATTGATTAGTTGTCATAAGTTATTTACCTTATGATTCTTCTGCTGCTTTGTATTAATTTTAATAAAAAGGTTTTTTTTGGTTACAATACAAGTTTATTAATTTATAATAAACTAGTATTATATATGATGCTTCTTCTCTTAATAATTTATGATAAGTTATCAATTTCAGTCAAATTCACATAAATTATTATTAATATTTTTGCATATAGTAATAAGTTAAGAAGAAACACAATGTGGATGTTTTATTGGTATGTGATTTATACACTTAATTATTAGTAACACTACAAGAAAATATGCCATTTACGACGGAAAAAAACGTAGCAAATCTGTCGCAAAACATTAATTGCAAAGGAAAAAACGTTGTAAGTTTGTCGCAAGTTTTGTGACAACCCAAATTCCTCGCAAATCCGTCCCAGATAATGGAGTCGCAAATTTCTTGCATTATCTGCGACGACTTTGCGATGTCGACCCTTGCGAGGCTTTTGTGACGCCGTCTATGCGATGAATTTACGAGACAACGTATGTGAGGGATTTGCGATGTCACATTTACGACACAATTGCGACGCCTCCACCTACGACTTATTTGCGACGACTCTTCTGCGACGGGTTTGCAACTTCCGTTCTGCGACGTCTTCGCAAATTGCGACATATTTGCGATGGCTTTAATTATTTATTAAAAAATTATATAATAAAAAATTTTCAAATTAATATTTAAAAAATATTTTACAAAAAAATATTTAACAAAATAAAAAAACTACAACTCCGGGTCTTCATCCTCCGAACGAGATCCCGTGTCTTCATTCGCCATTTTTGCAAACTCATCAGCTACCTCTATGTATTTCCTCGCCAGGATAGACCACAACTTATTATATTTCAAGATCTTCTTCTTTGCCTTATTTAGCTTGATGCTTGTCCAATTAATAACCTTGGCCTGACGATCTACTAATTCTCTCAAATCATGATCAGAAGATCTAGATGACTGAGAGAACCCTTCAGATGATAAACATTGGTCAATCCTTGACCCGAGTGATCCGGTGCCGAACAGTATCCCCTATTTAAGGGGAGCGAGCTAATAGAAGAAAAATAGTTAAATATTAGTATAATAATTATTAACTATATATTATAAAGCTGAGTGAGTTTCTCTCAAGCCGACACATCAACTTTTTGGAGCTCTATACAACTGACATCTCAGCTTCTTTTATTTATGTAAAAACCAATCAAATCATTTCATTAATACATGTCACACATAGAGATGGAGAGAACGAGAGGGGGAGAGAGAGAGTTAGAGAGAGAAAGTCAGAGTGAGAGAGTTACAGAGAGAGAGAGAGTTAGAAAGAGAAGGAGAGAGAGTAAGAAAGAGAGAGAGGGAGAAAGGTAGAGAGAAAGAGAGTTAGAGAGAGGGTTAGAGAGAGAGTTAGAATAAGAGCATTAGAGAGAGAGAGTTAAAGTGTGAGAAAGAGAGATAGTTATAGAGAGATAAAGAGAGAGAGAGTTAGAGAGAGAAAGTTAGAGAGAGAGAGAGTTAAAGAGAGAGGGGGAGAGAGAGAAAGTTAGAAAGAGAGAAGGAGAGAGAATAAGAGAGAGAGAGAGTTAGAGAGACAAAGAAAGAGTTAGAGAGAGAAAGAGGGTTAGAGAGAGAGTAAGAGAGAGGGAGAGAAAGAGATGGAGAGAGTTAGAGAGAGAGAAAGAGAGAGAGTTAGAGAGAGAAAGAAAGAGAGTTAGAGAGAGAAAAAGGGCTAGAGAGAGTTAGAGAGAGAGTGTTAGGGAGAGATAGAGAGAGTTAGAGAGATAGAGAGATAGAGAGAGAGAAAGAGAGTTATAGAGAGTTAGAGAGAGATAGAAAGAGTTAGAGAGAGATAGAAATAGTAAGAGAGAGTTAAAGAGAGAAAGAGAAAGAGTTAGAGAGAGAGAAAAAGAGAGAGAGTTAGAGTTAGAGAGAGAGAAAGAGAGAGATATAGAGTTAACGTTAGAAAGAGAGAGAGAGAGTTAGAAAGAGAGCCCGCGCATTGCGCGGTTACTAATCTAGTTAAGTATAAAAGAAAATAAAAGAAATGATTTAAAATAATCTTACATCTGCGTAAACTTTGTTCTTTTGTGCGGTAGTTAGTCCACCAGATGCAGAACTATCATAATTTTATATTTGATAATTTTATAAATCAATATAATTCAAAAATGTAATTAACAAATCATTAAAAATATTTTAATGAATTTTGTAAATGAATTTTAATTATCAAAATGTTCTTAATACGTTTGTAAAATGTTTTTAATATTTTCAAAAATATTTTTAATATGTTCAAAATGATTTTAATATGTTTTAATTATCATAAACATTTTTAAAATTATAAAAAAGTTTTAAAAGTACAAAATTGTTTTTTAAATTACAAAAACGTTTTACAATCACAAAATTTTTTTAAAACTACAAAAAAGTTCTAAAATTTCAAAAAACATTTTAAAATAACAAAAATGTTTTTAAAATTGGGCTTCTTTCAAAAATGACTCAATTCTTGGGGTCAATTGCAAAATTGACGCCCATTTTTCTCTCTCCAAAACTTTTACTAAAATAACCTTGTGGGTCTATATAATTTCAATCATGCCATTAATTTTTTTTTTTTTTTTTTTAATTCCGAAAATGACTTGAAAATACATAAATATTTGTGACAAAACAACTTATTTACAACAATGCCATTGTCTTCAATATTTCCAACCACCATTAACAACCAAAAGTGAGCTCTAAATGCTCACTTACCTACCATTTTCGGGTTCAATAAGCTCTAAATCACTAACATAACATCACATTCTTCTATTCTCTCACCAATTTCATCCAAAAAACTCTCTCATTTGCATTTCAAATTTTTATATCTTCTTGTTTTCTATGTTTTAGCACTAAAACGATTGGGTTTCGTCGTTGTAAACTTGACTCAAAGTTCTGGGCAGTTGTTGAAGGTAATCTCAAGTTCAATCTAACTCATTACCATTTTTTTGTTTTTTTTGCAGAAAGTAGACTTAATTTTAAGTCTACTTCAATTGTAGACTTAAAATTAAGTCTACAAGTCAACATATGGGCTAGTTTTGCATTTGACCAATATGTTGTAGACTTAATTTTAAGTCTACATTTATCTCTTTGTTGAGAAAAAAAATCCGTATGTAGACTTAATTTTAAGTCTACATTAAAAAATGTTACTTTTGCAATTGACCAATATGTTGACTATCGATGTAGACTTAATTTTTAAAAGTAGACTTAACTTTAAGTCTACGTGATAAGTCTACAATATGTTTATAAATGTAGACTTAATTTTAAGTCTACAGGGGTTAGTTTTGCAATTGACTAAGTTTGACTTTTTCAGTTAAATCTACTCAGTAAGTCTACAGGATGTAGACTTAATTTTAAGTCTACTTTTTGGAAAGTAGACTTTACTTTAAGTCTACTATTTAACTACACAAAGTAGACTTACCGAGTAGACTTAAATAAAAAAGTAGACTTAAAATTAAGTCTACTTTTCCGAAAAGTAGACTTAAAGTTAAGTCTACAAAAAGTAGACTTACCGAGTAGATTTAACTGAAAAAGTCAAACTTAGTCAATTGCAAAACTAACCTCAGTAGACTTAAAATTAAGTCTACTTTTATAAACATTTTGTAGACTTGTCAAGTAGACTTAAAGTTAAGTCTACTTTGAAAAATTAAGTCTACTTCTAAAAAGTCAAACTTTGGTCAAATGCAAAACTAACCCCTTTAAAATGTAGACTTAAAATTAAGTCTACATCGGGAAAGTCAAACTTTGGTCAAATGCAAAACTAACCCGTTAGTAGACTTAAAATTAAGTCTACTTTTATGTAGACTTAAAATTAAGTCTACTTTAATAATTTTAGTAAAACTCAAATTATAGCTTCTGTATAATGTTTTTTTTGGTATTTTTCCCATGTGAGTTACTCATATACCTTCTTGTGTATAAATTTCACATGTTTATTTGTTATATTAATGGTTTACTAAATTTTTGATTTAATTAGGCATGTTGGTCATTTTGAAGTAGACTTAAAATTAAGTCTGCTTTTATGTAGACTTAAAATTAAGTCTACTTTGATAATTTTAATAAAACTCAAATTATAGCTTATGTATAATGTTTTTTTTTC
>OVBA01007661.1:0-14053 GCA_900406435.1 Lepidium aucheri | reverse complement strand
GATTGGAAACTAATAAAGATAGAGTTTGTATAAAGCGTACATGTGATCTCCATGAACTTTCTCCTGAAAATACCCAAAAATANCAAAAATAGAAAAAAAATTAAGAGGAGGACTTTTTATCCAACTAATAAAAACAATAAAAAATTTAAAAAATAAGCCTTTTTTACTGGAGACTTCATGTGATGTCCTAAGTTTTCTAGATGCTTTGAATAAACTAAAGGTTAACCCAAAACTCTAAAGGAAACAAAATTTTAAATTTTATTTATGTCCTAAGTTTTTTTTGTAATTTGATGGTTAGGATAATCAAGATAATAATTTAGACATTTTATAAATTTTAAGTAATGTTGAAAAAAATATATATAAAAATTACTAATCGAATATGAACTTTAATTATTATGTGTTTTTTTCTTCCATAATTCAAAATAGTAATACATTTAATATTAACTTAAATCATACTAGGATTATACCCACATTATTATGCAGAATTTATTTCATTTAATTACTTTTTAAAATATGTTTTCATTTAGATTGTTAGACATGTATTGATATTTTGGAATATTTTTTCGAGGTATTGTTTTAAAGGTTTGAAAACCAAACCAAAATTAATCTGAATTAAAAGAACCGAACTCGATGGAATATCCTAATAGGTCCTAAATCTGTGTAACTGGAAAAGTGAAATCAAATCGAACCAAAACCAAATCAAAAATCAAATTTTAGCTTGTTAGACTTTTTCTATGAATTTTAAATTTACTTTGAATTTCTAAATAAAAATACTCAAAACCCGAACTAGATCTATACCAAACCAAACTCTATCCGACAAATAAAAATATTTTAATAAGTCAAAAATCTAAATAATCAAAATACCAAATTAAATAAACCAAACGTGACAAAACACGAGAATGTGTCCTAGATCTATTTACCCAGAAAATTGAATCTTAACCCGAACTGGAACCGAATGAATAATCAAAATAAATTAGAAAAATTCTAAAAAAGTTAAATTTAATAAAAATATATTGGTTACAAATTTTTCAAAAACCAAATTTTAGCTTTTTATTATTTTTCTAATTATTATTATTTTTTAATTTTGAATGTTTATATAAAAATACATAAACCTGAACTCGTTCTATACCGAACCAAACTCTATCTAAAAAATAAAAATATTCAAATAAGTCTTAAATTAAAAGAACCAAAATACATAATCAGAAAAACCGAACTTGACAAAATACCATAAATAGGTCATAAATTTATGTACCCGAAAAATCAAATTTAATCCCAAACTAAAAGTGAATCAGTAACCGAATTTGTATCAAACTTATTTTTTATATATATATTTTGAGTTTTTTCTATTAAATTTTTATTTATTTTGATTTTTTGTATTAAAATTTGTAATAAAGCCTACTTTACACCTATTTTTAAAGGTAAATATAAATTATATGTTACCTTTATTCTAAAGTTTATAACACGATTAAAATAAAAGTGTCTTTCACATTAATATAATTTAAGATTATGTGATATAAGAGTCCAATAAAATAAAAGTATGTGATACTCAAATAATTGTTTACAAATCTAAAATTGTAATATATATTTAAAACAGATCTCACAAACCTTAGTGTATCCCAACAAAAGATAAATAATTGGACCGAAAATATTATTGAAAAATACAATAATACAATAATAACAGAAAAACTACCCGTTAAGAAAAAAAAAGTAGGCATCAAATGGAATATTTGTTATAATTGTAGAGGCTACTAAAGATCCTTTTCTTAACTCAAACAACAAATGATTTATTATGCAAATGAACAACATTAGAAAAAATAGACATGACAAATGACATATGACAAAATAACAAAAAAAAGTGAATTATATAAGCAAATGAGCAACATAGATGAACGAAATTGTTTTTTTATCTCACATTACCAAAAAATATTGTAGAAGAGCGAAATCGTTTTGTGCAATGACTGTTCAGTTAATTAATTTATGCTTGAATTGGTTTGGTCAACACTAATATAATTTGTACGTTATTTAACTCAAATGAAAATTTATATTTTGAAAGATATTTTGTTTTATTTTAGTTTTATTTGAGAATAAGTTGGAGGAAATTAAATTGAATTTGATTTTAATCCTACAGTTAGGATGTAAATGGTGTTGTTCTTCTATTATTTTTGTGTTTAATTTCAAGTTTACTAATTTAAAGCTTCGGATTTTAAATTTTTATTCAGATTTTGTCATTAAATTTTAATAATTTCAAAAATGGAAAGAAATGGTTTTTGGTTCTAGTTTATAGGATAATAAAAAAAACTTCAATACAATAAAAATTACTTTTAAAATTCTAGAAAACTTATTTATCAAAATTTCAAATGTTCTAAAAGCTGACTTTTAGAAGAAGAAAAAAATTATAAACCAAGAAAACAAAAAATAATCTTAAAATCATTAACTATACAAAGCCTAAATGACAACAATTTTTCCAGGTTTATATAGATACTACAAGAAAACTATAATTTACCAATGTTATTTTACAACGAAATTGGGACGTCGTAAATTAGAGACGTTTTGCCAACTCATTTACGAGGAAATGTATATTCGTTATAAAAATGTTGTAAATTTACAATGAAAGTTTTCTTTCACTTTAATATAGTTTAAAAGTAACTTTATAGTATTTTTAATAAAACCTACCTTGCACATATTTTTAAGGATAATTATAAATTATATGTTAACTTTATTCTAAAATTTATAACACAATCAAAAGAAAAGTGTCTTCTACTTTAATATAAAAATTATGCGATATTAGTCCAATAAACTAAAACTATGCGCTACTCAAATAATTGTTTACAAATCTAAATTGTAGTAGATATTTAAAAAAATCTAACATACCTTAGTGTATCGCAACCAAAGATAAATAATTGGACCGAAAATATTATTGAAAAATACCATAATACAATAATAACAGAAAAACTACCTTAGGAAAAAAAAAAAAAATAGGCATCAAATGGAATATTCGTTGGAATTTTTGGCTATAAATACAGGTAGAGGCTACTAAAGATTCTTTTCTAACTCAAACAACAACTAACCAAACAAAAATAATACTGATATTATGACTTGCAGCCAAACACTTCAAAACAACAACCACCTCGACAAGTACCAGATCTGCGAAGAGATCGGCCGTGGCCGTTTCGGCGCCGTCACACGTGTCTACGCTCCGGCTACCGGTGACTTCTTCGCTTGCAAAACCATTGACAAAGGCTCACTTACCGATGACCTTGACCGTGCTTGCATCGACAACGAGCCAAAGCTCATGGCTCTCTTGTCTTATCACCCAAACATCATCCAAATCCACGATCTCGTCGACACTGATTCAACTCTCTCCATTTACATGGAGCTTGTCGATCCCTCTGTTTCGATCTACGACCGTCTCGTTTCTTCCGGAAATTTCTCTGAGTCTCAGACGGCGTCGTTCGCTAAGCAGATTCTTCAAGCGCTTTCGCATTGTCACCGATACGGCGTCGTTCATAGAGACATCAAACCAGAGAACATTCTGGTAGATCTACGAAACGATACGATTAAGATCTGCGATTTTGGGTCTGGAATTTGGTTGAGTGAAGGCGAAACCACTGAAGGCGTCGTAGGAACGCCGTATTACGTGGCGCCGGAGGTTCTGATGGGATGTTCGTACGGCGAAAAAGTCGATCTCTGGAGCGCAGGAGTCGTGTTGTACACGATGCTCGCTGGAACTCCACCGTTTTATGGAGAAACAGCTGAAGAGATATTCGAAGCGGTTCTCAGAGGAAACCTTCGTTTTCCGACTAAAATTTTCAGGGGAGTTTCATCTCTGGCTAAAGATTTTTTGAGGAAGCTGATATGCAAAGATGCTTCTAGAAGATTCTCAGCCGAACAAGCTCTCAGTAAGATTCATCTTTTCCAAATAAATCTGTGCCTTATTAATATTCATTTTTATAAAATGATAATCATCCATTTTGAATAGAGTTCCAATTAATCTGTAACTACTTTGTGTAGGGCATCCATGGATTCAAAGAGCAGGAGAAACAGAGGAGAGATTCATGTAAAATAGAAGAAGATGATTCGGTTGAAGAAGGAAGATTCGGAGAGATAACTTTAAAAAAAAAAAAAGTGAAGATGATAAATAAGTATTGATAGCTTATCGTAATTTCGTCTAACTAAGAAGTGAGAATCTGGGGCCTTTTGTATATTCTGCCTACCCAGAAGAAGGAGAAGAAGATACTGGATTTTGGAAAAAAAAAAGAAATGAAAAAAGGAGCTAAATAAGAAGGTGTTGAGGCCAAGCTTTTTAGCTATGGCGTCTTTCTGGAGTTTGGCGATGAGTTTTTTTTTTTTTTCTTCTTGCTTTTGGATTTTTGAGTGTTGTTATTAGTCTAGACCCTAGTGTAGAGGATAACTATCTTTTTCCGCCTTTTGCGGTTTTTTTTTCCTTGTGGGTGCGTAAAAGGATGCGAAAAAGTAGTTGTACTCTCTTTTATTTCGGCTTTTTTTATTAATAAATAAATCAATGTTTATGCTTTTATCATTTATTTGATCTAAACTATATCCTAACAGTTAATGTTGATATAATTGGATAAACCATATCCCTTTGTTTTTTAAAGAATGATTAAAGTTCACACTAATCAGTTTTGAAATTTAAAATTCTGATAACGGAATCTCCAGAAACTATTATATTATCTTATGTAAAACCGTGCCTGAAAAAAATAGTTGTCTAAGACTCTTAAATAATATATAGATTTTGGGATCTTAAGTACTGAAAAATATAGTATAGTAAAATGGTTTTGGTAATCAAAGTTCCAATAATTTTAAGTGGCTTTGGAGAACTATTTTTTTATCGAAATATATAAAAAAGGAAAATAAGTGAATATTCATTAGGTTTTATCAAAAGAAAAATTTCAAAACAAAAATCATGAGTGAAAAAAAAATTGAAATCAAAAAATTACCTTAAATTTATAAGTAACCATTCAAATTCATTTTTAAATATATATATATATATATTGAGTCTCGAATATCTACTTATTCACCATCAAGGCATCTTGAAAGTAAATCGTATTCATATATATATATATATATATATATATACTTAAACAGCTATTAGTTGGTTTTATTTTTTTATTTTATATGAATGTGTATATTTACTTAAAATATAAAAACTTTACAGAAAAAGTTTTGAGAATTATTATGTACCTAAATACATTTATTTTATTACATATGCCTCACAAAAAAAAATATTGATAAGATCTTTTCTATTAATCTCGTCTTAAATTTTCCTAACTTTGAGCACGACACTAATCTTATTTATTATAATTTTTGACGCTTTTTGATAATATAGGATTTTCTAGATCTTATTGGAAAAATATGGATTATTGTCTTAGAAATGTGTAGTTCACATAGACTTTCTTTCCAAATATTTAAATCCAAATTGGTCGTTGGATAGATTTATTTTCATATCAAAAATTTCTGAAATAATTATGAACTAGTTTTGAATGTTGGAAAAATTGAACTGGTAAGCATAATAATACCCTGAAATCTTTATTTTCACCCGACCACACTTCTTTGGACACTTTTGATGTTTTCTGAAAAAAGAATTATTACTCTTTGTTTTAAAAAATTAAGATGAAACTAAATTATAGCCGACAATAACAAAGTAAACAAGATGAAAAAGTCATATATAAATAATATTTCGGGTCTTTGTTTAGGGCCAAATCTTAATATTAAATATTGATGGTCAGCCTAAACCTATTATAACTTGCCATATGTCAATTATCTTAGTTAAAGAATCTCATTTCCAAATTTTCTTCCAATAATATTCTAAATAAATTAATATTTTAATTCAAGTAGTTGATAACACTCCACCGAGTTAAAGTTGGTTTGGTCATTGGTCCACACTTTTTGTAAAATCAAAACAAAACAAAAATAGATCTAACTTTTTTCTCATTCACGACTTTAGATTTTGTATAAAAGATGTACGGTTAAGAAAAAAGTTATGTACGGTGAGCTATTTAGGTACGTTCCTATCTTCTAAAATCCCACATTTCTCATATTTCGAATCAAAACCAACTTTTGTATAATTATTCGCATAAGTTACTTTCATTAAATCAAAGAATGAATTTTTTTGCAGCATCTTAAAAATTTTATTTTTTGTCTGACCCATTTTTATATTATTGGAATCTTGAAAATTCAAAACTCACAATGTAAACATGATTTGTTTTTTTTGAATATATATATATATATATATGAGCATATAACATAGGATATTCTTTATATAAGATTACCTCAAATAAAAATTCCAATCTCTCTAAAAAGATATTCCCAAGTAAAGTATATGCCATGGATCAAACCCTCAATTGATTCCTTCCTTGAACAATACTCTTTAACTTTAACGTGACTCATGATGAATCTTTTTTTTAAAAAAATAAGACTCATGATGAATCTTACCACTTAGTGGAGTATAACTATGTTTTCTTTAACAATTCAATCATATAATTAACCATATTAATTAATTTAACCATTATAAATATATAACTTGAGTGTTCTTGTTCGTCATTCATGAGATACATGTCGATGCTTAAAATTCCCCTAAATAATAATACAATTTTCAAAGAATATAATTTTTATTGTTGTCAACAATTAAACCAACAAAATCCGATGTATAGTCTAAAGTACATACTTTAAAATTCTCCTAAATTATAATATAATCTTCAAATAATATAATTTTTGTTGTTGTCAATCGACAAGATCCGATATATAGTTTAAAATCCACGCTTTAAAATTCTCTTTTTAAGCTATTAGTATAGTGGAGATGAATCGAACTCCGGTGCTCTGAAACATTAGGTGGATCACCATTGCCACTAGATTGAAAGTAACTTGATATAAATATAATTAATTAAATAAAATTGATAGTCTTAATCAAATGAATACATTTTTTTTTGTATTGCATATTGCGTAATACCTCACATCACATGCCTTGTGCATGTATCAGCTCATATCACTTTATACATGACCAAATCCCATTAAATAACTAACGATATATATATATATATATATCTTAATTTAGATAAAGTTTATTATATGGATTGTGGCATGCCATTATGAATCGCATGTCACTTAACTGCATAGTATAAAGTATTCATAATCAAGACATAACAATTTGATGAGTGGTGTCAAGTATATATCGTGGAGTCTCTCGGTGAATCCACTAACACAGAATTCATTTATTTCAATTTGCAGACGTGGAATCATTTCACTAAACAGGAGCAATATAGCTAGAATCGTTTTATCTGGAGCTCCACACAATATTGTATTCTCTCTTTTTGAATTATCTTCATATGAAACAAAACAAAAATACAGCTTTAATTAATGAAAATCAAATTGTTTTTTTGTTTTTTAGGTCGAAAAAATTAATTTTGTTATTTTAAAAAACAAGATTTGGTAATAGAAACTAACGAGGAGAGAAGACAACGCAACATTTGGTCCCACCCATGTGATACGCTTACTTAGCTAAATAGATAAACAAATATCTTATTGATGATGTCTCTTCAGCTTATATTATAGCCATTATTATGACATATTGATATAGACAGACCCATAATAATATCACAAATAGTTATTATAGTAATAATAAGAACCCATAATATGTTATTGTTATGTCACACAATTATATATATTTATATATACTACTACTTTGACCGATTATAATAGAGTAGTTTCAATATTATACATCCATCCATACTCTAGAATTACAAAAGATAAGCTAAAAATTAGTAAATAATCCGGACGAGTTAGCTCTACTAATAATAATTTAGGTAGAGAATACATGAGGTTACCAGTTTAAATCCTAGCTTAGATGGGGAGAAGATATATTCCAAAAATATATCTAAAATTATAAAAAAAAATTATATTGATATGTAATATTTTGTCATGATAACACATATTTCGTCATAATATGATGATATTGTTACGAATTTATGATAATTTGTAAATAGTTGTAATACAAGTGTCACAAATGCATATTAGTAACAAAAATATCATAATATACTCATGACAAGTCAATTTAACAATAATTTTGTCATAAATTGTTATAAAATAGAATCACAATGATTTGCAACAAAATTGTTGTATATAAAACATCATAAATTATTATTGTTTAGAGTCATAATACAAGTGACACAATAAATTATTTTTGAAAACTAAAGTTTTGATAACTTCCGTGGTTAAAAAAAATATATTTATAAATACGAAAACATACAAGAAGAAAGAGACAACAGTACAACCTAACTTATTGAAACCGAACCTAACTTTATGTATAGAAACCTGTCAGAAAGTTAAAAGAGTGAAAGACCCGACATTAACACTATTCCCAAACTGCAACGTGTTTCGAGAAGCAATCGATATTTAAAAAAAAAAGAATAAGTCCCACAAAATAATACTAGTAGAGGTTGAGTGGAATTGTCTCTTGGAGAAGCGTCAAAGGCAAATGCAATGTCGAAAGAGAGAGGTAGGACCCAAAACAGACTAATGGTGATCAGCGCTTTGACAGATCACGTCATGTGGTCGACGGAAGAATCAACTACGTGGTCGTTTATTTTGATAAGCTATCTTTCTTTACTCATTTTCTCTTTGATTCTCTTTTGCATATTTTGTCTTTTTCTTTTTCCTTTTTAATTTTTTTTTGTCTATATTTGCCTGTAAGATGGTTTGTACGGTAGCCTTAGAAATCAAATAATACGAATAAAAAACAATCACTCGTGAATCAAACTATCACGTTGTAGGCACGTACTTAACCAACGTTCTCAATAGTTTTTAAGGAAATACCAAGGAAACATAACCAACTCATTTGGTTTGACTTTGACTTTTCGTTTCTAGAGACTAAAACTAGTTTTAGAGTTTTTCTTTAAGGTTGATTGCTATAAACGTTTTAAATGTTAGAAAACTTTGTTTTTCCTTACAAACTACAGAGATTAGTTCTATTATTTTATTTTTATATAAAAAAGCAAGCTCTAGACAATATATTTTAGAGAATTTTTTTAGAACATTATTGTGGATCATATTTTTATGTTGGTCATGAACTCTTTTAGTGTATACTACTCTCCAACTTTCATGTGAAACTTTCGCATTTTGATTTTAGTAGTAATGGATTAACAATAGTTTACTTGGGTTCACTCGGCGGAAAACTCTTTTGCTTGCGACTCACTTGTCTAAATGTTTGTATTAGCTATACATACATTGTAACAGCAGTTTCACAAATCATGTCACCAAAGAACTGCAGACTACGAAAAATTACGTGAACTAATTGATTTAAAAGATTGCGTCAACAAAACTTTAATGAAATGTAGAACCTTTTGCTTTGTCAGCTCGAGATGGTATTGAAATTGTACCTCTACATGGAGATAACATTTATGCCTCTGATTTTAGTGAATGCCTTACGCAAACCAGATCATCTAGTTTATTACCATCCATCTTGTACTGTGATACGCCTTGCATTTGTGTATAGTGATCCCTAGCTTCTTTTCTTAAGCTCTCAAATGGCATCACTTCCCATTTCTTGTAATTTGACTTCTTCCTGATCTCACTCATGTCTGGAGATCCTGAGAAGGGTCCTTTCTTAGGGTCTGAGTAGCCCCACACCTTGCAATTACCGAATTGTCCCAACCCATTCTTCTTCAAACTAGTTGTTTGTTGGCTCCTCTGTAGGCGTAAGGCTGCTGTGTGAGCTCGGCTAATTGTTTCACGACTTGGCACGCTCGACCAGTCCTCCTTTCTCTGGGATCTCATGGGAGAATGTATCCGGATAACCTGCCAAGCATTATTTTTTTAGAGAGACCACAAAGGTTTAACATGTTGAGCAAAATAAAACTAAGGTCACAGCAAGTGAACTTACACCAAGACACTCTAGAAGCTGGTAGTATGCCCTTCCTTGAAGTGGGTTATGCCCTTTCCTTGGTGTGGAAAAGTATCGCGTCCTACGTTGATACAAAGCGAGGAAACATGACGGTTTAGCTCTAGAAGCATACTCTAATATTCCCGATTACTAGGGAAAACAAATATCAGGTTCGAGGTACATAGTTTTCTAAAGAGCTTTAATAATGTGAGAAGTAGCTATATAATTAAAAGTTATTCAGGATACTTGCCACTCTGTGTATCCAGGATCAACGGTGAAACCATATATGTCAACAATATCACACATGGACAATGCTAGTTCAATGGATTTCATCCCTGTTCCTTTGGCACCTCTGCGCAGGACAATTCCTTGGAAAAGATAAACAGGGTTTGCTATACGCTGTAACAAAACAAATTCAAAATCGTGAATGAACACCCTGTAACCCATGTAAAAGCGACTGCAAGGATCCGGCATACAGTCTATTTAAGGGGCAATGTTACAAACGACAACAGTGCAAATAGAAAAGATAAAACAAATCATGGTGGAGAAAGTCATACCTTTATCATTTCGTTGAAGTCTCGGTGGGTCACACTTTTTATGATAAGCACCTCAGTCTCTGCAGTAAGTGACAGTTACAGAAGGTTACATCATGGGAAAAGATACAATGAATGCTTGAAGAAATTGAATCACATGTTGTAAATAAATTTTCTGTCTGATATGAGTACGGACCAGACCCATTAAGAATTTTTTCCATGTTACGAGCTGCACCACGAACAACTAGTCGGAAATCCCTTTTCACTCCTACGTACTTAGCATACTTCTGTAACAAGAATTTCACTTGAATGTAAGCAATGCCAGCAATATTCATAACCATACCAAAACAAAAATTGGTAACATTAAAGAAACCACAAGTCAGAATGTAACCAGATTATTACCTTATTGACAGGAGCTTCATTGTCTCGAAATACCGCATCATGACTGTCAATCTCTTCTCCGAACTCTGTTTTCAACAGATCTCCAGAGTTTCCAACAACAGCACATTTATGAAATTGCCGTGGATGGAAAGGAGGCTTTGCCGGAAGTATCACATTAAGATGCTCCTCACATAATGTACGATTGTAACACTTATCAGCTCCCCTGAAACCCAAAAGATCAGATAGCTCAACAAGAATGATCAAATAATCAAGCAAACCACTGGAAAGGACGTTTAAGATCATACAGCTGTGCAATTCTCATAGCTGCATAGTCCAACCACCCATCAGGTCGTGCATCAAGGTATTCTCTTGTCAATACTGTAGTCATATTGCGGTACTGCATTAATCAGACCCATTAGAATCCTGAGAAGCCCTCAGACAAGAGAATCTAATTAGAGAAGAAAGAAGCATGAACCTGCTCCCATAAGAGAACTGCCTCACAAACATTAAACTTGAACTCCAATGGTTCAAAAACTTTGAATTGTGCATTGTACTGTAATTGAAAGACAAAAATACAAACGTAAGAAGCTTAATCACTCTAAAAGAACTCTCGACAAGTAACCAGACAAGAGTTAGCATACCCAAGTGCTGTTAGTGCCTTCAGGGAACTTTAGGATCAAATTGCAGTGATCAATAATATGGGCAGAGAGTCCAAGCCCTCTATTCGCCTGCATAAACACAATAACCTTATTCTGAATCCCAACACATTCGAGCTTCCAAATTAATCAGTCTCATAACCCAAGGTTATTCCAACGGCAAACTGAGTTAAGGAGGAAGAACAATTATGTACCAAATTCATTTAAGCTCGTTAAATTACACTACACTTGACTTTAAATCATCATATAATTTAGAAGCATCAAAGTATCTGACATTAGGAAAAAGCAAAATCTTAATCCTGACGCTGATGCTAGTGAACTTCCAGGTCAGTATGTTCGTTAGCTTCCAAGATCTCTATCTTTGTAGATTTCTAGATTTCTCAAACTCCAGATCCAGTATACTCAGAATTAAAAATGTATTCAACTATATTACAGTCTATTAAAGATGAACTTCAGCATTTGGAATATTTAGAGCGAAACTAGTTTCCTAGAACACATGATATACCGAAACTGTGGCATCGATTTCAATCCAAAATCTCGAATCCATAAATACATTGGCGCCTAAAATTTGCTTACGAATCAAAGAAACTGAGAGTGAAGGATGGAGGTAAAGAAAGGAGACAAACCACGCACTGTTGAACGCTGGACTGAAATTCTGATAAGATCTGGATATCTTCAGGATGGAAATCTATTTTACTATTACTATTATCTGCACGAGATGAAGAAACAAATCGAGTTTTAACAATTGAAGTGTACACGGAAACGGAAAGTTATGGCGATGGCGATGGAGGACCTGCGAAGAAGGAAGATTGGATGCTGAAAAGGAAAACGGAGAAAACAGCGACGGCGCAAACAAGTTGAAGAAGCGAGAGTTTGCGGCCAGGTTGATGAGATCTCATTCTTCAACCATGAAAAGAGTGAAACCCAAGTGAATAAGCAAACGAAGCAGGTGATCGATCGAAGAAGAAACTGATGCCGTCGGATACTTCTCCCACGACGCCGTTGCGAGATCTAATCCATAGACTCAACCAAATAATAATAAGGGAGAATCAAAATCTCACGTGACCTTTTTTTTTTCTCCGCCATCTCACGTGATGTTTTATAATGTGAAGTAGCACACTCACAGCTTCATTATTGATGGACTCTTATTTAAGGGATCTTAGAGAAAAAGTGAGTTAAGAAATGTATTTTTGTTTTGAGTTTTTAGGTGTGATTAATGGTAGTTCTTTTAGGTGAATTTTTTAGGAATTAAAAAATAAAAATAAAAGGAGAAGAGAGAGTAAAATAGGAGAGAGAGAGTAAAAAAGAGGAGAAAAAGTAAAAAAGAAGATAGGGTAAAAAGAGGGGAGAAAGTAAAAAGATNAAAAAGAGGAGAGAGAGAGTGAAAAGATGAGATAGAGTAAAAAAGAGAAGAGAAACTAAAAAGATGAGAGAGACTAAAAAGATATTCCCTCCGTTTCATAATACTTGTCATTCTAGCCTAAATTTTTTGTTTCATTTTAGTTGTCATTCTCATTTCCCAATGTAATTTTTGATATAAAGATTATCTCATTTGCCCCTAATTAAATGAATAAAGTATTTAATGGTTTAGAATTCTAATAGTCAAATAAGGGCATAATAGAACATTCGCCTATTTTCTTAATATGTGTGCCAAACTCTAGAATGACAACTAATATAAAACGGAGGGATTAAGAGAGACTAAAAAATGAGAGACTAAAAAGCGGAGAGGGAGTAAAAAGATGAGACAGAGTAAATAAAAGGAGAAATAGTCAAAAGATGAGATAGAGTAAAAAAGAGGAGAGATAGTGAAAAAAGAGAGAGGGTAAAAGAGGAGAGAGAGTAAAAATGGAAAGAAAGTAAAAAGAGGAGAGAGAATAAAAAAGAGGAGAGAGAGCAAAAGATGAGAGAGAGCATAAAAGAGGAGAGAGAGTGAAAAGATAAGAGAGAATAAAAAGAGGAGAGAGAATGAAAAAGGAGAGAGTAAAAAAGAGAAAGCATAAAAAGAAGAGAGAGAGTAAATAAGAGGAGAGATAGTAATAAGAGGAGTGAGAGTAAAAAGAGGAGAGAGAGTAAGCTTTTTAATAATAAAATAAGGTAAGAAACCCATTAAAAGAGTTTCTTAAATAAGAAACTTTCATATGATTTCTTAAGGGTTTCTTAAGTTTTTAATAATAAAATAACCTAAGAAACCCTTAAAAACTCCCAAATAATGATGGTCTCAGATGTGAGTTGGCTTTGTTTTCGCAATTTCTGAACTTAACACACTCAAATTTCTTTAAAATAAATAACATCTTGCAAAGATGATTAAAATGTAAAAAAAAAGAAGATTTTTCAAAATTAGACATCAAAACTGGTCGGATCTATAACCTAATATATATATATATATATATAGATATTAGATATGGACCCGTGCGATGCACAGATTTGTTTTTATTAAATAATTCTTAATATATATTTTGAATAATGTCTTAGAGATTTGTACATTTGTAAATTCCGAAAACCAACTTAATAATAAGATTTCACATGTGGACAATCTCTTTAGTTACTAACTTTTGAAATCCAACTTAATATAATAAATTATAATAAGA
>OVBA01007660.1:0-14055 GCA_900406435.1 Lepidium aucheri | reverse complement strand
TTCTACTACGTAAAAATGACTTGCATTTTTAAAACTTGGAGAATAATCTTGTGATTCGTGGTCACTTCGAGGTTTTGTTTTGCAGAGAACCCAATATATATTGGTGAGGGTTTTCATGTAGAATTATAATTTAATGAGATTTAATCATTAATCCATACAATTACCATCAAAGTCATAATATTTCTAAATAATTATTTATTAAGACATATAATTGTAACTAATCACCAAGGATTTGTTCTTAATGATATCGGTAGCATTTTTGGCGGTGCCCATAACACCAGAGACAGAACCTTTAGCTTTTTCAGTTGTCTCTGTGACTTTCTCTGTAACTTCTTTTGTCATTTTAGTCACCTGATTTACCAGAATAATTAATTAATATGATCATCAATTAAATATGTATAATATCAAGTGTAACTAGGTTAAATTGTTGCCAAGAAGGTGGCACAATTAGCTTGCCAATGATCTAGCATCAAGTGTTGAGTTCGAATCTCATCCAGCTTCAGTTAGAACATATAGACTATAGATCCGACTAGGCTAAATTACTTACACGACCAGCCGTATTGGATGCAACATCTTGAATGTATTCAGTTGTTTCCTTCACTTGTTTAGCTCCTTCTTTCACTGCATCTGCTGCTTCTTTCACATTTTGGCATTGCTCTGCCTCTTCTTTCCCCTTTTTTATTTATCATAAAACCATTCTTTTAAGTTCAACAATAGATCAGCTTTTGATAAACAGATCAAATATTAATCACATTACTCCATTGAGATGTAGGTCTTGTAACTTAACATATCGAAATACACAACAAACACATCATGTGATCATGAGCTTTGAAACTATAATACATTATGATATTCCAACTCAAAACCAGCCGATAATGAGTGAGTGAAGTGATCGACCCAAATATTATATATATTAGACTAGAATGATTTTAATTTTGATGTGCGATATCAATGACATTTTAGCAGATTCAATGATTTGCCATGGAGATCAATCTCTTAGGTATAGGAAATTAGAGACATGAGTTTATAGCTACATAAATGTTATGCTTGATTAGGACTATTCTTCATTGTTTCTTACCTGTAAGGGCCTTGGTGAAGCTGAAACAAATGACTTAGATAGTGGAAAACTTCTTGCTGTTTTACCATTAGAGATCAGAACTTTGCCCAGTTTTGACGCATGCATCTTAACTTAAGTATGAGATTATAGAAAAGGTTTGAAAGAATAGTAAAAGTTGATAATCAACAAATAGTTAAAACTGATCACAAATCAGATTAGCTTCTCGTTAAACTGTAATCAAAAGCTTTATTTATATATATAATTATCCCTTTTATCACGGTTTCAATTATGAGCATTTATAGGGTTTTTATGTGTTGTCTTAAACAAAACCTAATTTTCTCAAACCCTAATTGTTCGGCTATTGACTCGATCTTCGTTTTGTCTTGATCTTTTAATGATTAATAAAATCGAATAGAATAGAGTTCAAAATTCAAATGAGTTCACTTACCTGCAGTGTTGAAATATCACTAGCCAATTATAATTCACAAATATTAAGATTCATATTCGACCAATCAATAGTCGATTGTATAGTTGTATCATCAGACAGTCATTATTAAGGTAAAAAAAATGTTATAAATTTAGTTTCATAGCAAAAATTTATGACTTTCAACTGTCACCAACCTAACATTTTGCTATATAAACCCTAAGAAACTCACTACAAACCTCAACAACACAAAGAAACATTCAATAGACTTTATAGATAAGTGAGAGAAGAGAAAGATGTCGAGAGTTTTGTCAGTTGTTTGTGTTTTGCTCGCTTTGTCACTCGTCCATGCACGTGCTCGTCACGTGCCGAGTGAATCTGATACTAGCAAAACGACGACGACTACACATGAGGATACAACAACAACGCTCATGCATGCAAATGCACCAAAGAGTCTTGACGATAAGAAATGTATAGGAGGAATTGGTGGAGTCGGTGGATTCGCTGGAGTTGGTGGTGTAGCTGGTGTTGGAGGTTTTGGAATGCCACTTATTGGTGGTCTTGGTGGGATTGGTAAATACGGTGGTATTGGTGGTGCAGCTGGAATCGGTGGTTTTCACGGTATTGGCGGTGGTTTAGGCGGTGTTGGTGGTGTAGGCGGTGTTGGAGGTGGTATTGGTAAAGTAGGTGGTATTGGAGCCGGAGGTGAGATATACTAATTGATTTATCGATATACTAATTGAAAAAAACTCTATTCGGAATAAAAAAATTATATTAATTTGTAGAAATTATTAATAAATCGAGTATTAATTTAAATTAGTTTTATTGTATTGGCAACATATATAGGTGGTATTGGTGGTTTAGGAGGAGTTGGCGGTGGTGGCATTGGTAAGGCCGGTGGTATTGGAGCAGGAGGTGAGATATACTATTTGATTTATCGATATAGTAATTGAAAAAAAAAAATCTATTTAGCACAATAAAATTTATATTAATATGCTCAAATATTAATAAATCGAGTATTAATTTAAATTAGTTTTATTGTACTGGTAAAATAGGTGGTATTGGTGGTTTAGGAAGAGTCGGCGGTGGTGGCATTGGTAAGGCCGGTGGTATTGGAGCAGGAGGTGAGATATACTAATTGATATATTAGTTATTAATTTATCGATATACTAAATGAACTAAATTAAAAACTCAATTTTTTAAAAGAAATTATTGTATTGAACTAAATGAACTAAATTAGTTTTATTGTATTGGTAACCTATATAGGTGGTATTGGTGGTTTAGGAGGAGTTGGTGGTGGTGGCATTGGTAAGGCCGGTGGTATTGGAGCAGGAGGTGAAATATGTTAATTTATCGATATACTAATTGAATTAAGAAAAAATTACATTAATTCATAAAGATTATTAATGAATCGAATATTAATTTAAAGAAGTGTTAATGTATTGGTAAAGCAGGTGGTATTGGAGCCGGAAGTGGTATCGGTGGTTTAGGCGGAATTGGTGGTGGCGGTATTGGTAAAGGCGGAGCTATTGGTGGTGTTGGTGGAATCGGCGGTGGACATGGGATAGTCGGTGGTGTGATTGATCCACATCCTTAATGAATGAAAAATTTAGGGTTTGATTAAGGAATAATTAATTAATTTGAAGTTTAATTGTTATTGTTGGTGTATTAAAATCGGTGGTCATTAGGGTAACTTTTGATTTCTTTTGTCATTTGGGTTTTTGTAATGTTTGATTTCGGTCTTTGTGTTATGTAATGTTAGACTATATATGTTAAATCGTTTCGGTTTATGTGTGGTACGTGTGATATATTTTCCTATTTTTGCATGTTCAAAATCAAAAAGTTTAGAGAAATTGTCAAGGCTTTTTTTTACTTGCCAAAAAAAATTGTCAAGGGTTAATTACAAGATAATTGTTTATAAAATTTATATTGAATTATAAAATTAAAATTCCAATATGAAAACAACATTATAAATTTAAAAGAACAAAAGTATAAATTACCACTCATATAATTAATAAGAATGTAAACACAAAAGGAGAATTATGGTATAGTGATAAAGTGAAAACAACTTAGGACAATGAAAATATGTTATTTGAGTCTGATTTTTTTTTATTACATCATATGCCGTATTTAAAAGAGTTTACTTAGATTTTTCTATCTCTGGAATGTAATTAAACTTAAGACAATAGTAATAAGCTATAAGAGAAAAAGAAAACAAAGTTACAAACCTATACATTAGTTTTGTACGTTTGAAAAACATATAGTTATTATATAAATGTTAATTTAAGTGTTGATAATGATCGATATATAATGCATTTAGCGATCAACGTGCATATATATGATTATTATGAAAATGTCTAAATTCATGCGTTCAATATATGTTCTATCTTTTAAATTAAAATCGAGATTCGTAAGTGAATATGAACACAACACTGTTTATGGCTAAAAATTTATTTTGCAAAATGATTTATTTTTCAAAAAGTTGTTTTTATTTTATTTTTGGTATATATTAGTATTTTCCATTTTTTTTAAGAAAAATATATACATTAAATGTAGGGGAAGACAGCAAGAATCCACAAAAAATAAGCAATAATAAATGACGTAATAATTGCGTTGGGATGAGAGGGACAAAAATTATAGAAGATACGATTTGCATGTCTAACACTTGTTGTCACATTTCATGCTTGCTTTAATTTACATCTCATGCAAATTTATTACGACGTGTATATATATTATATCCGTATTATAATGCAAGATTTGATTATTTATAGTTTAAGTATATATTCACATTTATACATTTCAATATTATATAGCTAGTAAATTTATAATTTTTAATTATTACCACAAACATGTAAACACATAAGCAATATAACGGTGTATAATTTTCAAATATTAATTGGTTCATTTCTTTTGTCAATTTTATTTAACTAAAAAAATATCAAATTCAATAATAAGGTAAATTATCCACAAAAACACGATCCATTGAATTTTTTTTGTTATTGTCAATATTAGGTCATAATTGATCGATTTATAAGCCAAGCTCATTCATAATGTAGACAATAAAATTAAATTTTTAGATGTATAAGTGCACCTACCTTTAATAAATTTACCACGTACCACTAAATTAAAGTTCATTTGCATCCATTGGATTTATTTTTGAAACATGTAAATAATATTTTTGTTTTTTCTCTTTTTTTTTTAAGTTTGTAATATGTGTGTATGGATTTTTTGGGCTTCAATATAAAATAAATGGCCTTAAATAAGAGAACCGAGATCCGCTTGCAAAGCCCAATTAGATTTAACGGGCCTCATTTTTTATAATAAAATAAAAAAATTCGAAAGATTTCGTATATGCCGGAGAATTTTTTTAATATACCGGAAATGTAAAGAGCGGGAAGCGAAGAGCGATTCTCACACACTGCCAAAACAAAACTCAAAGAGAGATAGAGAGTGAAGGAGATGATGGAGAACAATGCGATGATGATACTCGAAGAGATCAAATCTTCTGATGTAAGCTTTTCTTTGTTTCCAGCTTCGATTGATTTTCTAGGTTTCTCTATTTTTTCCCCAAATTGTATATTCTGATCGGTTCTGGAGAAATTTATCGCTTCCGGTAGTAATTTCTACGAATCCTCTCTGTTTAATCAGCTTATTTTCTTCTGATTGCTTGGGTTACTTGATGTTTCTCTTCAATTTTGCTTTTCTCAGCTTAATCATTTTTGTTTGAGGTGTATAAAAGAGTAGAGTTGATTACAGCTGAGACTTGCTAAATTTTATCGAGTGATTTCGGATTTCATGGATCTAATGAGCTTCATTGTTTGCATAACAGTTAATCGAGAATCGGGTTCAACTACTCACACGGCTTAATCAATTAGATGCAGAAAAGAATTCTGATTTGCCCGCTTTTGTGGAGAGCTTAACAGTATCCAAACACACTTCTGATTTTTTCTCATTTTTTTCTCAGTTTTGCTGATTTAAGATATCTGTTAATCTCTACGTGTTTGCTTATTAATTTTAAGGCACATATCATGAGAATAGAGAATTCAGATTATCTACTATCATGTTTGAGATGTTTATTTGCAAGTTTCCCATTGAAAATACTTTGAATGGTCTGTTATGGCATGTTTTGAGTAATCCTTGACAGATGTATAGACACTTTGGGAAGACTTCACATGTCTTGATGTTTCTCAGTGTTTGTTGAACAAGGCAATTCTGCTTGTGGCTTTAAAATACGTAGCAATGGATCGGCCTGACTGTTCACCCTACTTTCTTGCTTTTGGTATTAAGGTACAATATTTTAGTTTTTTTTGCAGCTTATTGCTGAGCTTCAACTTTATAGTGTGGTTCTATTAACTTTTCGTACCTCATTTATTGTAGGCAAGCCAATGGTGTGCAAAACATTTAAACATGTCTGTAATGTCGATGGAAGAGTCTCAAGAGGAAGAGCATTCCAATATTTTCTTTCAGGTTAGTGTTGCTTGATGATTCTGTTAGTAAAAGTCCCTCAGAGCTAAAAGTTTCTCAGTCAATGTTATGCAGCTACTTTTGGAATATCTTCGCTTTTCTGCCTCAAGCTTTACTGCTATTGGAAAAACATGTTTCATGAGTGACGAGGCCTCAGCTGCTACGGTTCATACGTTTGTTTCAGAGCAGCTGAATTTAACAAAGGAGGTGATATTAAATGCCAAGGTATCTATGGAAATCATCGTAATTGGTTTACATATTACTACCGTAGACTGAGATTAGTATTATGCATTGTTGTTATTGGTTAATAGCTTTCACCTTTCTTTGGACACAGAAAGTAGAATCTTTTTCTTCAGACATGTTTAAGGCTGTGCAAGTGGTAGTTGACTGTGTTGTTCGTCTGTGCAAAGAGTATTCTTCAAAAGTGAATTGGGACGTAAATGTGAGCAACGGGAATGTGGGAAAGGCCATGATGGGGGAAGGGAACACTCTGAGTAATTTGATAAGTATAATTACGCTGGGAGTTAAATCTTTGAGTGAATTGGGTATGCTTGCTGCAAGAGATGGTGGCAACCTTGTGAGCATTCTTAATACATCATGGAAGGGTGTGATTTCATTGCTTCAAATCGACAAGCAGACATTAGTATCTAAAGTAGATATAGGAGAAATAGTTTTAAAGCTAATATCATTGATCAAGGACTCTCTGAGATATGCTGCTGAGGCTTGGTCTTGCTCGGTGATAGAACACATATCTGCAACAGAAGCCAGAAGGGTCTTTCTTCCAGTGAAATTTTATCTTATCAATGCTGTTAAAGTTGTGGCGCTGTTTCCAAGCCAGGCGTCTGTGGTGTTCAAGGACATAGCACTCTGCGTCTTGATGATATCTGCGTTCAAAGTTTCACTGAGCCAACAAACCCATGGCAAATCCGCGAGTGAAGTTATGATTGATCTTTTAGAGAGAACAACTGTTGATTTTATAATTGCACTGCTAAACGCTGCTGAAATAACACAAGAGTTCAGGCTCACACTTCTTGATTCGTTGTTCGTAGATGAACAAGGATTCTCAAACCAAATTTGTAAGAAACAGAGCCATGATTCTCCGACAAAAACATCACTGGTAGATATCTTTTCTTTATCTGTTGAATCCGCGACAAGTGCCAGAGATTTGCTCTTGCCGCGAGTTGTATTGTTCCTGTCTGTGATAAGGTATTCATCTGAGTTTGACCAGGATGCAAAGCTTGCACTCACCACGAAGCTGCAATGGCTTCTCGACATGTTAACAGACAAAGAAATTTACGCTTCAGCCCTTTCTTCTCAGCTTCCAGTGGCAGATGGTTCTGGGAAGACAATAATCTGGCAACCAATGTATTCAGCTATGCTTGTGTCTCTCAAAACACTTATGATTATACTCTCATCAACTCCTGTCAGGGAAGAGCTTGAAACATTTCTACTCCAGAATCTTTTGCATCCTCACTTCTTATGTTGGCAGATAGTTATGGAACTATGGTGCTTTTGGTTTCGCCATGCCACTGATGATTTGGTGATTGATATGGTCAATGAACTTTGTATATTCATGATGTCAATGTCAACATCAGAAACACCGCATTGTCCTGATTCCGTTCTCAGAAGAACTGCAAAGTCCATCTGTTTTCTTCTCACCCACAGCCCCAAATCTCTAACAGCTCAAGTTTACAAAAACATTTCCACCGAGAGCAGATATGACTCTGCACCAGATGTATATCTAGCTTTACTGTTAGAGGGGTTTCCGCTGAATTTTCTACCAGACAGAATCAAAAACGATGCAAAGAGACAGATATTTGCAGATTTCTTCAACTTCATGGAGAACTTCAATGAAAAAACATCACATTCCTCCAGATACAGTGTAATAGGAGCTCCAGTTTTCGCACTCTCTGCTTGCCTTCGGATACTGTAAGTTATTATGATATCTATTCTTGACCGCTTCTCCATAGATCTTATTGTACGAGATAGCATAATCAGGCATAAGTAATTGACTGTTTGTTTTTCTTCTTTGTAGAAAGATGAGCATATCAGAGATTGATGCCAAAACTCTGAACTTTGTCGTTGCTCTCATACAAAAGTACAAAAACTCCAAAGATCAAACGTCAAGAGATCGTTACAGTGAGATTCTCAGCGAACTACTATCAATTATCTCAAGAAACGAGCAGCTATACACTTGTCAGGAGATGAATACTGTTGTGACTGAACTTCAAAAGCTATTCATTTCAGAACCTGATCATCATCTCCGTAAGTCAAATCCAAACCTTGCTCTCTTCTTGTCAGGGCTCAGCAATTACGAGATGTCTGAAACCGAGACCTGTCCAAAAAGCCGTGCGGTCTGGGAACTCTACCATTTGCTACTCAGGAAACGCCACTGGGCTATGGCACACCACGCAATTACTGCATTTGGATACTTCTGTGCACGTACGAGCTGTAATCAGCTATGGAGATTCGTACCTGAAGACGCAGCTCTATCATTCGATATAGCTTCCGGTAAAGAAGCAAAAACAGAGCGGTTCATGTCAGAATTAAAGATATTCTTAGAGAAAGAAGAAGCGCTTCTCTCAATCACACCTTCGCAAGAGGAACTCGAGTTACTTGAGAAAGAAGGCACAAAAGTGAAGGCAATAATACAAAAACTTCTAGAAAAACGAAGCCATAGATCAGTGGAAGCAGAGAAACGACCGAACAAGAGAAGGAAACTTCCAGAAGGAATTAGCAGAGGAATAGAGTTATTACAGAATGGAGTGAAGAGGATCAACGAGGGTTTAACTGAGTTGAAATCAGATGAAAATGAGAGTGAAGAGTTTCAAAAGAGGCTAATGAGTCAATTTTCATGTCTTGAAGATTTGGTCTCACATTTGTTAAGCCTCGCAGCTGCTTCAGACTAAAATATGGTTGATGCAGATATGTGATTTGGATTTCATGTTAGAACTTGATTGGATCGAACTAGGAAGATCGTAAGTTTATTGATATCGAACTGAATACAATAAGTAAAGAGTTTTAAGTCTAAATCTATGTCTTTTGCCTAGTGATTTCGTTCTCATTCTTTTGAATCCCGAATGTTAAAAGACGGACAAGAGATGATCCATAGCATAAATGCTCTATTTGGAGTATTGGGATTCGAATTCATTATCTAATGCTAAGAAGCATGTAGCCAGTTTCTTTGCTTCCGATCTAGTTTGGCAGTAGGTAGTGAATTCGAATCTCTTCATGCTTTAGTTGGAACATTTAAGTTATGGATAGAGTTTTACCAAATTTTATATATTATTTTTTGTGCAAAATAATATATAAGTATAAGTCTATGTCTTTGCCTAGTGATTTTATTCTCTTTCTTTTGAATTCGGAATGTTAAAATACGTAAAAGACATGATTTATAGCCGAAATGTTCTAATTAGAGTACAGTGAGATTCAAATTCATTACCTAATGCTAAGAAGCATGTGGTCGGTTTGTTTGCTTTTGATCTAGTTTGGTACTAGGTAGTGAATTTGAATCTCTCCATATTTCAGCTGGAACTTTTAGACTATGGATCGAGTTTTGTCAAACTTTATATATGTTTCTTTTTATAGCTCTGCTCCTTAACCTCTTGGTTTGAGATTCTCTCAACATTTCTCCCATGATCTTTCCGTTTGACTACCTTCCTCCTTTGACTCATTCATGCTTATTCAAACGAGTTGTACCTCGTCTTGGTTTCAGGGCTCGAGTCCTCTTGCCTCTCTACACTTTGGTTGTTATTCATTCGAGCTCATTTAGTGTTATTAGTCTGATACCAACAATTATCTTTTCTATTCCCACACTGTTAAATGATATTTGTGGTAACAGATCTTGGTATTAATTGATCTTTGGACGACCAATTTCTCATAATCCAGTCTAACGTCACTAAATGGTAATTTAGTGATTTATTTGACTGTTTAAAATTTTGTCATTATTACCGTAACTGTTGTGATTTAGTCATTACCAAAACTAGTATAAAGCCAAACACAATCTCATTACATAAAACATAGAAAAAATAAACACTACACGATTAATGAAGAATTCATCACAAATGTCTATTGCTTTTATGTTCATTTTTCTCTTATTTGGTTCGAGTCATGGTTCAACAGCTTTTTGGCCCTCTACAAATGTTAGAATGACAAACGATCTTGGTGGTCCAGCTCTTACGGTTCATTGCAAATCCAAGCAAAACGATCTAGGGTTTCATGTCGTGCCTTCCAAGCAAATGTACACATTAAGGTTTAAAACAAATTTATGGAAATCAACATTGTTTTTTTGTAGTTTTAAATGGGGAAATCAGTTCAAATATTTTGATATATTTGTTGCTGAAAGAGATACAGACGTTTGTCATTATGAATGTAATTGGTCTATAAGACCTAATGGTCCATGCAGGCTTGATAAAAAGCCTACATGTTTTCCATGGCATTAATTTTATGTAATTGTGTGATCTATTTATATAAATTATTAAATCTTTTACGATATTACTTTTACAGTTTTTTGTTTACCACTTTGAAATTATGTTTTATTAATATACTAATCGAAAATATTTATAACAATTCAAGTATATTGTACCAAAGAAAAAATAAAATTTCCAAGACGCGTCTGGCGGTAAGGATAAACAGAAGAATACATGTTTGATCCATCAACTTTTTTCATACTAGAATCCAAATCTGTTGACGTATTCGTTGTTAGAATAAAATCTTAATAGCAAAACTCATTATTCACGGATTATAATCAATATAGATAAAAATGACACTCATCAAAATAATCAACGGACTAAGTTCAAAACGGATTATAATCAATATAGATAAAAATGACACTCATCAAAATAATCAACAGACTAAGTTCAAAACTGATTGTATATTGAGGCTCTAAAATGGGGCTATATATTTCAATCGAATGTACACTCAAACCTAGTATCCATCTTATGTTCCATGAAGAAATCATACAATACAGTTTTTATATGTTTTATAAGTGCAAAAACTGTACATTTGATTCAGATTAAGGTTTCATTTGTATGTGTTTGGACTTGTGCCCATCAATTTTTTTGATGGGCTTAAGAAGAGAAGAAAATGCAATCACGTGATACCATGTGATTTATTAATTATTGGATTTGGGCCTATATTTGATGGGCCTAAGAAGAGAAAAAGAAGAACACAATCACGTGACACAACGTGACTTATTAAGTACTGGATTTGGGCTTTTAAATTTCTCTTCGAAGTGTAGGCCTAACTAAAAGTTATTTACCAAAGAAAAAGAAAAATAAAACTATTCGGTGAGTTGCATTTTTTTCACCAAACTCCTAAAAGGCTGAAAACATCAATCAGTAGTAATCAGGACTTATAAAAAAATTTGGAAAATAATTTTAAGTGTTTACAGATTTATACTTTTTAATAAAACTATATAGAGAAAATTAATGTGAAAATGAAAATCATACCAAATTAATAAGCTGTGGATATTATGGTATATAGTCATTTTTATAAAGTGTGATTATATCGAGATAAAAATTCTAAATAATGCCTAAATCTGTAAATGATATTTTTGAAAAGTATAGATAAAGTTCCTAAATCTATAAAATCTCCTAAAATAAACAAATAAAATTAAGTAATCAATTAATGATATACATTGACTGTTTGAGTATTCACATTATTACTATAACTATAAAGTGTCTTAACTCATTATCAACTACTATAAAAGCCAAACACTATCACAGGAAAAAATTATCTAAATAAATAAACAAAAATGGAAAATCTAACAATTGCTATTTCGTTTATGTTTCTCTTATTTGGTTTGAATTATGGAGGAATTCTACCACCGTATTGGCATACAGTGGTTAAGATGACAAATGATCTAGGTGCAGATCTTACGATTCACTGCAAATCCAAGCAAGATGATTTAGGATCTCATGTAGTGCCTCCAAACCAAGAGTACCAATTTAAATTTAAAACTAATCTTTGGAAAACAACATTGTACTTTTGCAGTTTTCAGTGGAATAGTGAGAACAAATATTTTGATATATATGTTGCTAAAAGAGATCATGAGGTTTGTTTTTATAATTGTAATTGGTCTATTAAATCTGATGGTCCATGCAGACTTGATGACAAGCCGACATGTTTTCCATGGAAGTAATTTTATGTAATCTTAATGATTAATGATCCAATATATTAAGTAATAAAGTCTTATTTTAATGTAATTAAAAATATTTAATGATATCCCACATCGGAAATTGAGGTCATTATAACCTAATATATATAACTAAAAACCAATATACTTATTGCCAATTGATTTTGAGTTGGAAGCCCATAATTTATCATGGTATAGAGCCCAAAATTTTGACCCATCAGACACACTACTAAAAGTATGTTATGAGTTTGGTCCAACATGCATATATATCATGCTGATGCGTATGAGATATTTGGTTATACCACCTATCATGAACTGTTCTTGTTGGTAGAGCGCCTTTTTTAAGAAAATCGAAAATCATTCTAACCTAATATATATATATATATATATATATATATATATATATGTTAGTGATCAATCGACTCACTACCAATTGATTTTAAATTAAAAGCCCATAATTTATTTAGAAAAATCTCAAATTAAAAGATATTTGCTTAGATTTATCCTTGTTATATAAGGTTTAGGATTTTATTGAAAGATATATATAGTACACATATATATATAGGATTCTTCTTGATTCGCAACATATACATAAATTATAGCGTAAGACTCGACAATATCTTCGGAGGTTTGTCTAGGGTTGAAACATGGTTAAGGCACTAGATGATGCGGTAGATCCTTCACCGGAAAATTCCTCCAGCAACGTTGACTCTAGTTCTAGGATTTGTAGACTTTACTTCAAGGGTTTGGTCAATGAGGACTCATTGGCCGGTTTTGGGGTTGCAGTTTTAGGGCAGAAAGATGAGCTCTTGTTTCAGATGAAAGGACCAATTCA
This sequence comes from Lepidium aucheri, assembly GCA_900406435.1. Taxonomy (NCBI): domain Eukaryota; kingdom Viridiplantae; phylum Streptophyta; class Magnoliopsida; order Brassicales; family Brassicaceae; genus Lepidium; species Lepidium aucheri. The sequence continues at coordinate 1,139 of OVBA01007660.1, read as the reverse complement.
TCATGATTCGACTATTACAGCTTTGGAGGCTGATGTTACAGCGTTGAAACGTGGACTTAATGAAGCTGTAAAGTTAGGGATCAAACATATCTCAATCTACTGTGATCATTATCCAACTTTTGAATTAGTAAGTTTTCTTGGCTTTTGTCATATAGACTCTTATTGATTTTCCAAGGCTTTATATGTCTTTAGGGGAGTTATTTTAGTTAAGTGGTTAAATCTATTTACGCAACTTTTTCTATCAGAGTTTAGAATAGTCTAATTTCCCTTCGATATTGTTTAGGGTTTAAGAAGATAATTTGATTTATGGATCGGATCTTGACAAAAAAAATTTTTATATGTCATTACTAACTTGTATTGGTTGTTATATAGTTTGCCCGATTCATAAATGAACTCTTATAACCCTAAAGAATTTTATGTATTGAACACAATTCTCTAACCTAAAAAAATATATTATTTAGAAGAGAATTTGACTTATGGATCCGATCTATACAAAAAATTTGTTTATGTCATTACTAACTAGTATTTGTTGTTATAGTTTGTCTGATTCATAGCTGAACTCTTAAAACCCTAAGAAAATATTATGTGTCCAACACAATTCCTTAAAACCGAATTTGAAAAAAATAACATGTACAACTCAACCACTTGACCAAATAAAAGCCCTCGTGTAGTTTATTTAATTGGTTTTACAATATTTTATTTCGTTTGCGTGTAGGTCACGGGAAGATCTATATCAGAAGAGAACAAGACTGCCTTGCTAATGATTGATGTAAGACGCATCAGAGAACACTTTACATCGAGTTTTCCTATATTTGTGCACCAGAATAGTATCAAATATGCTTATGAACTAGCAAGAGAAACAATAAGTTCTGAAGTAAGAATACTTGTGAATCCTCCAAACAAAGCCAAGACTACTCGCAAAGCAACTTGTGTTATCTGTATGGATGATAACATTGATTCTTCTAAGATGTTTGTTGTTGATAATTGTTATCATCGATTTTGTTCTGAATGTATGAAACAACATATAGAGGTCAGGCTACTTGAAAGAAGTGTGATAGATGTCCTCATTATCTCTGCAAGACTCACTTGTAAAGTGATCTTTTAAGAACAATGTATGTATAAACTCTCTTATTATTGCT
>OVBA01007659.1:187-14056 GCA_900406435.1 Lepidium aucheri | reverse complement strand
ATAGAGAGAATTTTTCAGCTAAAACAACAGATAGAAATGATAAGAGTGTCATTAGGGGGTATTTATAGGATTCTTCTCATAACCCTAGTCTCCTGGTCAAACCGCGTCAAAGTGGTCAACAAGTGTCTCTTGAGGTGGTCCTCGAGGTAGAAGGTCGAGGCTTGGCTGCAAGGTGAGATCTTCAGTCAGTCCTCGCCCTTGGTAGTGCGTGGCTAAGGTTCGAGGCAAGGTTCTTCAAGAAGGCGGGTACTTTGCGTCCAAGAGGTTGAGCTTCAGTCAGTCCTTGCTCTTGGTAGGGCGAGGCTGAGGTGCGAGGGAGTCTAAAGTTTGGCTTTTCTACTTCTTTGTTCATTCAAGTCTTCCTAAGTTTTCCTGATCTGTTCCTTGCATCTATTTGGCTCCAAAATGCTCCTTAAAACACCTAAATCCGCTCCATATGCAGAATGTATGGTATGCAGGTGCACAACATGAAAATGACCCTAAAAGAACTCTAGAATGATGCAAACGCTATGATATGGACAGAAAATGACTCTATGAATGGTTCTAAAAAGCGTTAAAACCCAGATATATCAACAATCCACTTTGATCTTTCTATCTAGGATTTGGACTGGATTCACTTTAATTGTCAAGTTCTCTCTTAAGATCCTTGGGGTTCCCTCAAAAACTCGTTCTCCACTTCCTAAGCACTTTTTTAACATTGAGACATGGAACACGTTGTGAAACATTTCTAATTCTATAGGCAACTCAATCCTATACGCCATTTTTCCAACCCTTTCCAGAACTTTATAAGGCCCCATGTACCTTGGTGCCAACTTAGATGATCGCATAGTCCTTTCCTTCCTTTTATACGATACAGTTTTAAGATAAACCAAGTTACCTACTTCGAATTCAAGTGCTTTCCTTCTCTTGTCTTGATAGCGCTTTTGTCTATCCTGAGCTGCTTTCATATTGAGCTTAACCATTCAGATCTTTTCAGTTGGGTCCTCAATGAAGTCTCTTCCATAGATACTACGCTCCCCCACTTGTGTCCAACATAATGGGTTCGGCAACGCCTTCCATACAATGCCTCATATGGTGACATTCCCATACTAGCATGGTAACTATTATTATAAGCAAATTCAGCCAAACGTAAGTGTTCCTCCCACTTACCTCCCCAATCCAACACACTTGCCCGCAACATGCCCTCAAGTGTTTGGATTGTCCTTTTGGATTGTCCATCCATTTGCGGGTGATAGACTGTAATTGTGTGGACCTTTGTCTCTAACTTAGTTTGAAGAGCTTTCCAAAAAGTTGAAAACAAACTTAGTGTCCCTGTCCGAGACAATACTTGCGGGTGCTCCATGCAACCTAACGATCTCTCTTACATAGATCTCGGCCCTATCCATTCTATTGACCGCATGAAAGTTTGCGAACTTTGTCAACCTGTCCACCATTACCCATATTGAATCATTTTTATCACACATGGGCAATCCCATGATGAAATCCATTGTTATCATATCTCATTTCCATTCTGGGATAGGTAAACTTTACAATAGTCCACTAGGAACTTGGTGTTCAGCATTAACCAATTGGCAAGTTGGGCATTTGGATACCCACTTAGCCACATCACGTTTCATTCATGTCCAATGATAGTACCTTTTCAAGTCACGGTACATCTTTGTCGATCCCGGATGGATTGCTAACTTAGACCTATGTGCCTCCTTAAGGACACGACCAACCAAAATAGTCCCATTGTTAGAAGTTTGATATTCGGTTCTATTATTCCCTGTGGCTTTTTTCAAGTTCTCATCTTTTTCTTGAGCCATCTGGACTCTAGTCAATAAATCAGCTTGATCCACAGCCCCCAAGCCTAAGGGTTCATCTTCTACTGTTAAGGCCGACAAACTTAAGGTTCCAATCATGTCAACCAATTGTTCCAACTCCCTCTCGGAGTCCATGTCCATGCGTTTCCTACTTAGTGCATCCGTAACTAAGTTCTCTTTACCGGAGTGGTATTCTATGACCAAGTCATAATCAGCTATGAGTTCCATGCATCTTCTTTGCCTTAAGTTCAGATCTGGTTGAGTGAAGATGTACTTCAAACTCTTATGGTCCACGAATACTTGGACCTTCCCTCCATAAAGATAGGATCGCCAAATCTTTAAGGCAAAAACAACCGCAGCCAATTCCAAGTCATGAGTTGGATAGTTCACCTCATGTTTCCTCAATTGTCGTGATGCATAACCGATCACATTCCCATGTTGCATCAACACACAGCCCAATCCCACTTGTGATGCATCCGTGTACACCACATACGTTTTGTTTGGTTCGAGCAATGCTAAAATCGGAGTACTAGTCAACATATCCTTGAGTTTTGTGAAGCTCTATTCACATTCCTTTGTCCAAATAAAAAGGACATCCTTCCCTGTAAGTTGAGTCATAGGCTGAGCCATCTTTGCAAAGCCTTTTACGAACCGTCTATAGTAACCAGCCAATCCAATAAAACTTCTTACCTCCGTTGCGTTCAAGGGTCTAGGCCAACTCGAGATTGCCTTTATCTTTTTTGGATCCACGGACACTCCTTTGTCCGAGACCACATGACCCAAGAATCCTACTTCCCTTTGTCAAAAGCTACACTTACTTAGATTGCCAAACAATTTGTGTTCCCGTAGTTTTTCCAAAATTTTCCTTAAGTGGCCCTCATGTTCCTTAGAGGACTTAGAATACACCAAGATTTCATCTATGAAGATGATCATGAACTCATCCAAGAATTCTCTAAACACATTGTTCGTTAGTTTCATGAAGGCAGCCGGTGCATTGGTCAGCCCAAATGGCATAACCACAAACTCACCAATACCAATCATCCTCGGGTGCACAAAACAATGTGACTCCCCGGAATCAAACAACACATGGGTTTCCACACCATCCATGATTACGGTCCCTACATGTTTATTTAGACACTAAGGATCCTAGTTCACAGTACACAAGCAATCAAGTTCACAAACAGAAGACATTATGGTGATGAACGGAACTTACCAGCGATCGGTCGTGAGGTGGTTTGGTCGGTTGGATCTGTAACCAATGAGTATGCTCTAGGCGTTACAGCCGGTCTCTTTGGCGGTGGTGGTGGTAGTGGTGGCAACTCCTCCCTTGCCCATTTCCCTGATGGTTTAAGCGGCTTGGGACAGCTAGCCCGGATGTGCCCTGTTTCCGCATAGTTATAGCACACCCTTGGTCCCTCGGTACGGACATCCTTTGCCCTTGGGTCTTCCGTTAGACAATCATGAACCCTATGGTCTCTACTACCACACCAAAACCATGCACCAAAAGCTACCCTACATCCTCCATTATGCTCATTTTTGCAAAACTTACACAGAGTGCAAGCCGCGACCGGTTTTCCCAGTGCATTCCCATCCGCTCTCCTTTGCCTCGAACCCGAACCATTCCCTGGTTGAGTTTGTTGCACGGTTGGGCCTCTTTTCTTTTCACTCATCGATCTGGCCTCCTTTAGTCCACTCTCCTATTGGACAGGCTTTTCCACAAGCTCCGCAACTGAGTTGTAATACAGTATTAACACACATTGCAAAGTTCAAGCTACAGTCCACGCATGAACCGATGCACTTGGACTTTCTCATCATCTAACTCACGTCCCGCATACCTCCTAAGGTTGTTAAACTGAGTCTCATACTCCCTCACAGTCATTGATCTCTGACTAAGATCCAAGAAGGCTCCTTCTAGGTTATCAAACACCTCGGTGGGGAATACTTTGCTTGAAACTCCTTACAAAATGTTTCCCACATGCAGTTTGGGTTTACCATACGACCTGAAACCCCTTTCCACCAGTTGTGGGCATTACTTTCCAAGTAATGAACCGCTATATCACACATATACTCCTCCGGACAATGAATAGAGTTGAAGTTCCTCTCCAACCTACTCCTCCACTCATCACCCTCGATCGGCTTAGCTCCTCCAGCAAAGAACTTTGTGCCAATTTTCTGGATATGATCCATCATTTTCAGGTATGATGGAGTGGCCAAGGCTTGGGCAGCCTCCTCGGTCACGTTCCATGCGGTTTCCATATCTGCATGTGGTGGCACACTCTCCACCGATATCTTACCCTACCGCGAGGGTACGGCTTCAGTCGGTGCTACAGCTGGTAGTCTTTCCAAGACTTGGGCCAACATAGCCAAAATAGGGTTCAACCCATACTGATCTCCAGCCCCATCATTCGTAATTGGGGTCGATAGTGTTGCGGGCACCACATTCTCACTCCAGTCAACATTTTGTTAATGTTCCACATTGTTCCTCTCATCACGTTCAGTCCTACCAGTAGCATTACGGGAAGTCTCACCATTCACCACATTACCTCTTCTTCCATTATTGGTACTAACCATCTACAGTTGCCACATTATCTAAGTTAATAACCTCTATTAACTTAGCTCGGTTCACAGAACATATATCACACTTACCGTGAGACCTTGGCGTGAGGAGGGTGGATATCATTCATCTAACCCATTCATACGCATGCCACTATCCTAGAATCAACCTAACTCTGATACCAAATTGTAACACCTCAACTCATTAAACCCGCGTTCTAACGCATTCTAGTATGGCCTTGGGCAGACCATACACTTATCCAATTCATGTTCCCTTATTCACTAAGTCAAAATTTTGATTATAAAGATGTGACAAGCCCAAGTAATTCATAAAAGTCAATTCCATTCTTATTCATATTCAAGTTCAAGGTTCCAAAAACATCAAGTGATAACATAACTCATTAAAAATGGTACTACCATCAAGTTCAATCTTAAATACCATAAAAGGACTCTCAAATCCCAACCCTAGATCCACCTCCTCTCTGTCCGCCTTGGTCTCGATTCTATTAGCCACTTTCTCGATCATTGGTCGGATCTTTCACTACAATCACGCAGATTGTATAAGCAAAAGAATTGCTTAGTGGTTCGGTCATCCCGTCCCACTAGGCTATAACCAGAACACACATTCAATAACAAATCAAGCAAAACCAGAGAATAATCACGATTTTAGGGTTTGCTCAACAATTAGTTTAACTACCCGGGGTACATCTGGATCAGCCAAAGTAACCTTTGGGTCAAGAACAGTAATCACATCATATCACAAATTCAGGTCCGCACCCTAAGGTTCACAAATCACAGGTCCAAACATTATTATGTTCGCAATTCACAGGTCATGAACCACACAGTTCTCAATCACAATTTCGACCCACATGGTCCTTCCATTCACAATCAATCATTCAACCAAACCATTTTAGGGTTCCATTCAACCTATTACCAAACACGTATCTAGGACACCCTCATGGTCACGACTCACATGGTTTGCAATCACAATTTCAGGTTCGAACCCTAAGGTTCACAAGTCACAGATCCGAATACATGGTTCTCAATTCATAGGTCACAAACCACATGGTTCTCAATCACAATATCGACCCACATGGTCCTTCCATTCACAATTAATCATTCAACCTCACCATTCTAGGATTCAATTCCACCTATTACCAAAAATGAACTCTGATTGAACCTACGGTCACGAATTCACACAGCTTGCAATTCTTAATCATGAACCTCACGATTCGCAAGTCATAGTTTAAAAAATCTGTCCAAAACACATTAATTATGGTCGTTTTACCATTAGGCTACCCGTTCGGACACATACCTAACTCTTATCGTAACGAGAACCCTTGTCCGGACGTGGATACCTCATGTCCTAACGCGGACCAGACTTGTCCAAACACAGACGAAACTTCACTTAAACCTTAAACCTTTTTCCAAAACTAGACACAACATGTCCGAACCTCCTAGATTCATGTCCGAACTTGGACCAATAATGTCCGAACGACCATGTGGTCTGATCCAGACCATGCGGTCTGAACCACTAGGTTCTGTCCAAATCCTAGGTTCTTGTCCTAAATTTTTTCCTTAGCTTATTTTTCATGGTTTTGTCTGATTTTGATCATCCCTTAGGTTTCCAATGCCTTTCCTTGGCCAGAACACACCTATTGGTCATGTTCGGTTTGCCTGTATGTACCGCATCCACGTACCACACCTAATACGTTCTTGAGTCGGCCGAACATGGATATTACACTAGGACAATTGACATTATCGACTGCTTTAATCCTAACGGGAATAACTGAGCAACGTAATGATGCTTCTGCTAAAGTACCTTTTGGGTGAATATATTGTTCTTCTGCTCACTGTATTTGGTGGCTATCGGACAACGTGGACACAAGCCATGTGTCAAACGTTTGGTGCGGACCAGTTTGATGCAGAAGATCCAAAGGAAGTGGTAGCGAGAGGGTTGTTTTTCAATTGGTGGTTCTTAATTTAATTTGCTGGAATAAACTTATCGATTATTGTAGTTATGTACGTGCAAGAGAATGTTAATTGGGCGTTTGGTTTTGGTATTCTTTGCTTTGTTTATGGTTATGGATCTTGCTATATTCTTGCTCGGCAGAAAGTTTTATAGATACCCAAAAGGACTTGGCGAGATGAATAATAGTAATAACGCTTTTGTGAGAATCGATAGAGTATTCGTGGCAGCTTTCAAGAATCAGATACGGGGCATGATATGTGGAGTCCACTTTAAAGGAAGCATAATCGGTTAAATCCTATTTTAATCTAATATCAAATCTCTTTTAATAAAATTTGATGTTCCAATTTTACCCTTATTTGTATATTAAATTAGGAAAATAAATAAAACAAAACGCGAGACAAGCTTGAACCGGGAGTATGACAATGATAGCGACGTAGACCAAAGCCGATATTGTCGCCACCGCGAGGATCGACCTCATTGAAAGCCGCCAGAGTCGGTGCATTTGTAGATAGTCTCCCATGAAGGTAATTCAATTGAATCTGTATTTAGCTCCATATAGCTTTGTTGGTCTAATATAACTGAATCTGTATAGAACTGAATCTTGCGACCAGCGTTCTAGAGTAGAACCCGAGTCTATTCTGGGTTCCGTATTTATTTTCAAGTGATATCGTGGATGTATAACTGCGTAAAACTACTACTGATGATAATTTTGTGATAAAAATCGTATAACTTGGTAAAAATAGTTTAAGTATTACTTATTTGATTTAGCGACATGTGTTGTAGAGTAGAACACGAGTTTGTTCTGGGTTTAGTATTTGTTTTTCAGGTGATACCGTGGATGTATAATTGCATAAAACTACTACTAGTGATATTTTTGTGATAAAATCGTATAATTTGGTAAAGCTAGTTTAAGTATTACTTAATTAATTTAGTTTTTGGCAGAAAACAAAAAGCGAGGAGGTCATTATATGGTTTTAATGCGAAGGTGCAGCTGGAGGATGTCTAATGATACAGCATGCAGTAGAAGATATTACCATGTCGGTGATGGAAGAATGTCTATACAAGAGACTTGGGTTAGATGCAAGAAATGTTAATTTGAAATTGAGTTTCTACCCACCTATGGTCGGACGTGAGGTGGATATGACTATCTCTGATGATGTGGATTCGTGGTTATCTATCGTACAGTAATGAACGAGGAGGTAGATGCCAATTTTTGTGGATACAATAAAAAGACTAGAAGAACCTGTGGAAGCGTCAGGACAGGTATCGAGAGTGGGTATAAGTTTGATTGGTAAGAACTATGATGACAGTGGTGAAATTGCAGCCAATGCTATAACTGTTTATGTAGAACCAGAAATGAGAGGTCATAACGGTGTAGATGATGTAATTGAACTAGAAAATGTACGTAATGAGAGGGTGGATATTGAGAGAGTGGATATTAAAAGATTGGATATTGATGATGATTTTATGGAGAGTGGAGTTGTTGTAGAAAGTAGTCAGTTTATAGAAGAATGGGATGATGGTTTGGGTTGAGATTGCATCAAGAATTTCAAAATAAGAAGTCATTGCAAGAGGCAGTGGATAGAGGATCATTTGGCAACAGTTTTGGGTTTAGTATAAAAAAGTCTAAACCAACACGATTGGTTGTAGAATGTGATAAAGAAGGATGCAATTGGAGTATAAGAGCTTCAAGGATTAAAGATACTGAAATGTTCCGTATAAGAAAGTACACCAAGATGCATACATGCTCTCGGGCTAGTCAAAGTGAGAGGGGCCACACGAAGTATCAAGGCACACCATAATTAGTTGCATCTATTTTGGAAGAAGGATTTCCAGGTCAGCTTAACACTCCTACTCCTAAAGTTATAATGGAACTTGTTAAGACTAAATTAGGTGTAAGTATATCGTACTCAACTGCAAGGAGGGGGAGGGTACTAGCTATAAGTAATTTACGTGGCCCTGCGGAAGAAAGCTACAAAATATTGTACTCGTATCTGTTTATGTTGGAGAAGGTGAAATGTGGGGACAGTAACACATGTAAAAGTAGACGATGATGGGAAATTTAGGTACCTTTTCATAGCTTTGGGTGCTTTCATTGAAGGGTTTAAGGTGCTGAGAAAAGTCATCATTGTGGATGCAACATTCTTGAAAACGGATATGGTGGTGTCCTAGTTTTTGCCATTGCGCGAGATCCTAATCGCCATAATTATCCCATAGCTTATGGTGTACTTAACAGGGAGAATAATGCTAGTTCGACGTGGTTTTTCGAGAAGCTGAAAACAGTTATACCTGGTACTGACGATTTGGTATTCATGAGTGATAGGAATGCGAGGCTCATCAGCGCCATAGGTAATGTGTATCCAAAAGCTTATCATGGGTATTGCATATGGCATATGACACAAAATGTGAAAGGTCATGCAAAAGGTTTGAACAAAGTTGTAGTTGCATGGAAATTCATGGAATTGAGTAGACTGTATACAGAGGCTGATTTCAACCGTGAGTTTTCCTTGTTTGAGAAGAGATTTCCAGCTGCAGCCAAGTATGTAAAGGACACAGCTGTGAAAGAGAAATGGACAAGGTGCCTTTTCCCTAAAGAAAGATACAACATAGACACAAGCAATAGTGTGGAATCTATGAATAGTGTGTTAAATGATGCAAGGAAATACTCTCTTATCCCCATGCTTGATACAATCTTAAGAACTTGCTAAGTGGTATATTGAGCGTCGATTAGAGACACCAGCTGGTAAGAGTTGCAACAAATTGGTGCCTTATGTGTAGAATCTAATGCATGATTCATGGACTATTCCTGAGAGATTAAATATATAGCGATTGAACACTTATGAATTTGAAGTTGTTGGTAGCGATGGAAAGACATATTTGGTCAACTTGGAATTAAAAACGTTGAGTTGCACATGCAGAGTGTTTGATATCAAAAGGTATCCTTGTTTGCACGCATTGGCTGCATACATTCACACAAAGCGTGGTGCTAGTACTGGAAATCTGATCGCATTGCATGACTTGTGTTCTAAATATTTTTGGATGGAGTTGCGGGCACTCGTTTATTTAGTTCCACATATGTCTCATTGGGATGTCCCCCATGAAGTCACAGCCATGGAGATCTTGCCTCCGAATAAGAAAGTTAAATTAGGTAGAAGGAAAGAAAAAAGGTTTCCATCCGTGGGAGAAAAAAGACGACGTCGTGGGGCGGGACAGAAATTTCATAATTTGCTATTTGGGGATTTTTGATTCGTGTATTTCATTTCTGTAAAACTTGGTACAACTTTGTAAATTTGGTACAACTGTGTAAAACTTGACCTCATTTATGTGATTTTTTATGTTGAACCAGTGTGCACATATATGTCATAGAAGTCATATAAGTGTTAGTTTAACGTAGGAACAAGTCATTGTGTATATGCAAAACGTTAAATATAAAATAAATTATACAATTAAATATGAAATAAATTTAACAAAATTTATAATGTATTGAATAATAAATGTGTAGAATAATAAAATGTATTTCGTAAAATAATTAATAAATGTGTACAATAATAAAATGTAAAAAAATAATTGGATATAAATAAGTTATAATTGACAATCATCACACCATAATTCTAGTAATTTAAGGGTTACTTTCAAAATAATAATAAACTTATAAGCATGATCTTTCATAAATCTATTCTTAAAAAAATTAAATATACTAAACAATTATAATCATCATAAAATTATGATTTACTAGGCATACAACTAAAAATAACATGTCTTATGATATGTAATACTAAAATTAGTGTAAAACTTCAAAATTAAAATTCTTTGGAACTCTTGTACAACCATTAATCACATAAAACTATGTATATTTTTACACAAAATGAGGAAGCCCGCGCGTGGTTGCCGCAAAAAAATTTCAATTTTTTTAAACCCTAAATTTGTCTTCCATTTAACCACAAAGTTACTCTCTCTCTCTCTCCTCTTCGTTTTGTTCTTCTCCCTTCTCATTCTCTTTCATCACTTTCCCCATCAAAGGATAAGGTTTAGGCGATTTCATTTCAATTTCAATTTACCATGGTGTCTGCTCCATCATCTACATCCTTTAAATCATCACGTGCTGCTCAGATTCAAGAGCTGAGTAAGTACATCAGACGCACTGAACTTTTAGCGGACAGTGACTGGGGAATTCCTGAGAAATGTCCATGTGGTGCCAAAGTCAGCCATGAGCGCACTCGGGAACCGCTATACCAGATTTATTTCACATGCCAGACGTACAAGGTATCCTTCAATATAGTTTGTAGTATTTCTAACTACTCTATATAACTAACTATTGTGGTTGATATAGCTTGATGGTATGAATCATCAGCAATGCTGGGAGGACGCAATCCAAGGGGAGTATGAGCATCTTTGTTTTGAAGTTCAACGGTAAGCAAGAAACTAGCTGACCAAGAAGTAGAGTTGGAGGAGAATAAAGCGTTGGTGCATAAGTTCATGTCTGAAGAACAAATTGAATTAGTATGGCTGACGGCACATGACCAAGATGTGGAGATTAAGAAGCTTAAGGAGATTATGGCACGTCTTTCCCAGTAGAAGTAGAAGTTATCTATCTATGTATCTGCTATGTATGTTTAATTACTAACCCCCATCTTTTGCTATCTACGTACTATTGCTATATATGTGTGTAATATGTTTGATTGTGTGATATGTTTAATAGTTTTATCAGTTGCACCTAGTTTTACAACAGTTTTACCGAGTTTTACAAGTATAGTTGGACTCAGTTACATTGAGTTTTACAATAGTTTTACCAAATTTTACAAGTATAGTTGGACTCAGTTTTACCGAGTTTTACAAGTCCAGTTGGACTCAGTATTATCAAGTTTTACAAGTATAGTTGGACTCAGGTATTACACGCAGTTTCACCAGGTTTTACACTCAGTATTACACGCAGTTTCACCAGGTTTTACATATCTAGTTACCATAGATCCAATACATCACTACCATCATCCAATATGTCACAAAACCAACATCCAATACTACCATAAATCCAATACATAACTAAAATACGTAAAACTACTTAGTTATACCCAGTTTTATGAAACTATATAACTATCTTGTTATACACACTTCATCTGAAACGCCGCCTATCATCCTAATTCCAATCAACTACTAACCATTTCACATATCAACTAGTTTGTAAAATCACTCTAGTTAAACCCAGTTACGATACTATATAACTATCTAGTTGTTCACAGTATTACTTCATATGCATTTGTATTATGTTTAAAAAATTGATACATACCATTGCGTCATCTTCTTCTTCGTTATGTCCCTCACTTTCATCACTTTTCTCATCATCTCCTTCACTTTCTTCTCCATTCTACAATAAAAAGTAAACACAATACAACTGTATAACTATCTAATTGTGTATAACTATCTAATTGTTCACAGTATTACTTTATATGCATTTGTATAACATCAAAATATTGATACATACCATTGGGTCATCATCTCCTTCCCGATCTTCTTCATTCCCTCCAGCCCTCACTTCTTCATCACCACTTCCGTCTTCTTCTTCTTCCCACCAGCCCTCACTTCTTCATCACCACTTCCGTTCTCTTCTACCTCTTTCTCTTCTCCGGCGTTCTCTTATCCAGTATTCTCTTCTCCGACGTTCTCTTCTCCGGCGTTCTCTTCTCCAGTATTCTCTTCTCTGGCGTTCTCTTCTCCGACCATCGGGATTTCTTCTGGTGGTTCCTCTACAACCGGAGCTTTATTTTTTCTCTTCCCCGTCCACCGAGTTCTAGCCATAGATAGTTAACGGAACCGTCGAATCAAAGTTTTGAGTCGTGGGTCGTGGGTCATTCTTCTTTTTCTGCTCTCCCCGCGACGATTTTGCTTTCTCGTTTGGCGAAAAAATAAAATTTGAAATCAGATAAGTGATTGCGGAGGGTTTGTGATAAAGGGATTGAGAGGGTAAGATTGTAAAATCACATTTTTTGACAATTAAAAATTTATATAAAAAAATTATATTTTACTGATGGTGTTTTGAGGCGTTTCTTCTTCAAAATGGACTTCTTTGACAATTTCCCATCAGAAACAGAGCTTAGAACAATTGGGATTGAGTCAAGGTCCATTGGATGGTGCCCGTCCGATAAACATAAAAGTCAGCTTGAGCAAGCTCCAAGACTAAATCTTTTTGAGTTTTTGTTTTTCTGTTTGATTTTAGTTTTTGAGTTTAATTATGTTAGAGGATTTATTGGTCAATATGTAATTAAGGGCAATTTATTCTTTGTCTGTTGTACACTTAGGTCATACAAAGCTCTGTATATAAGTTGAGCCACACCAGGAGAATGAACAAGAAATCCTTTTATACAAATTCTATTTTTTGTCAAATTACCTTGTGTTTCCTAGCAAAAGCGATGATCCCAGGAGAGCAAAGTCATGTAGTAGTAGGGATGTGGAAGACGCAAAAGCTTTGGTAAGGCTTATTTCGATATGGATCACATATGTGATCAGAAGGGTTCCTTACGCTCAATACATTACATTCTTCACAAAGCAAGGCGTCACGGTGGACAGAAGAATCTTACCAGGCTTGGAAATTCCTCCAGCTTCTTTATTGTCATTCATTGGTGTATCAATACTCATCTCAGTCCCAATTTACGAGTGTGTTTTCCTTCCGTTAGCTAGAGTGATTACCAAGAAGCCTTTTGGGATCACGATGCTTCAGAGAATAGGAGTTGGAATGGTCCTTTCAAGCCTCAATATGGTCCTTGCGACATTGGTAGAAGCGAAACGGCTACAGATCGCTAGGGAAGACGGACTCATAGACAAGCCGGAGGTGACCATTCCAATGTCCATATGTTGGTTTGTTCCTTAATATTTACTACTCGAAATGATCGATGTGTTCTCTCTGGTAAGAACACAAGAATTTTTCTACGACCAAGTCCCATGGGATCTAAGGTATATTTGACTCGCTCTATCATTAAGTGCAATAGGCCATTAGAACCTCTTGAGCGGTGTTCTCATCACCGTGATTGATTGGGCTATTGGAAAAGATGGTTGGTTCAATGGTTGTAGATTGGATATGAATCCACGAATCCGACTTTGGTGAGTTCGAATCGATGGAGACTAGATTGTGCGGAAGTAGGCGAATGAGAACCACAAAGGAGGGTGATGATTCCTTTGATAATCTTGGTCTAATCAAGCTTGGATTCCTCACAAGACCTGATCTCGACTCCCTCTCTTGAATCCTCAAAGATATTAAGTCGGCAAAGGCTCAAGACACATGCTTGAAAAAAAACACTCTTTTTATAACTTAAAACTTGGTGAATACAATAGAAAGAATATGAGCTTATATAGAGNAACGGTCATGGGCATAAAATATGAAATAAATATCAAAGAATTAAGTGTGCAACGGACAAATGATGCTGGCCGTTGATCTTGGAGCCGTTTGAAAAGATGTGATGATCAGGCGGATATGGAAAGTCTTCAAATGGGAGGATTCGCCTAATCCTGTGGGTTCTGGAGCATGGTGAGACTTCCCTGGATGATTCTGAG
>OVBA01007658.1:0-14065 GCA_900406435.1 Lepidium aucheri | reverse complement strand
TATATATATTTTTTCGGTGAAAAATATTTTTGCTAACATTTATAAGATAACTTATAAAACCTTATAAATATTATATTTATAAGTTATCTTATAAAATAATATAAAAAACAATTTATAAGTTATCTTATAAAACTTAAGAGAACTCAAGAAAAAGATAACTTGTAAACTTAATTTAATTTAAACCCCTAAATGTTAGGTATTTGATTTGATTTGTTGCTTTTCTTTTGGTTTTATACCATTTAATAAGGTATCTTATAAATCTTTATAAAAAACTAGTGAAACTAATTTCATAAAACTAAATCCTACTCTTTTTTACTTTAAGGAATCCAAGAAAAAGTTAAACTTGATTTTTTGTAATTAAAAATTGTTTTCATATTAAACCGCTGAATGTTGAATATTAGATTTGATTTGTTGTTTTTCTTTTGTTTTTATACAATTTTATAGGGTATATTATAAATCTTTATAAACAAACTAGTAAAATCAATTTCATAAAACAAAACCCGTCGCCCTCTTAGATGATGGAACCCAAGAGAAAGCTTAACTTAATTTTTCATCAACCAAAGATAGTTTTCGTATTAAAACTCTGAATGTTGAGTATTTGATTTGATTTGTTGGTTTTTTTTTGGTTTATGCAATTTTATAAGATATCTTATAAATCTTTATAAGAATATGTAAACGTTAAACTATGATTCAAAAATTGGTCTATAAACTCCTATGACGAGCTTGTAATTTCAGTCATACACATTTTTTTCAATATTTTTCATTTTATAAAGTTTTATAAACAAATTTATAAAACTATATAAAATCTAAAAATACTTAAACAAAAAATTATAAAACTAAGAAAAACACAAAACTATAGTATAAAAGTTGATTTATAAAATCTTATAACAACCTTATGATTTTAAGTTTTACACATTCTCATAAATATTTTGATTTTATAAGGTTTTATAATTATAAAAATATTTTCGTATCAAAACCCTAAATATTAAATATTTTGTTTTGGTTTTGTATAAATTTAGAAGATATTTTATAAACCTTACCAAACAAACTAGTCACTTATTTATTAAAAATAAAGTCTACTCTTCACAGAGGGAACCATGAGGAATTTAAGCTTAATTTTTACAAAAGAAAGATAGTTATCGTATAAAACTACTGAATTTGAGAATTTTTTTGGTTTTAAGTATTTTTGTTTGATTTTAGATAGTTTTATAAGATATCTTATAACCTTAATAAACAAACTAGTCGACCTATTTATTAAAACTAAAGCCTACTCTTCTTAATACAAGGAACCTATGGTAATTAAACTATTTTCAAAAGCTAAAGATAGTTTTTCGTATAAACCATTGAATGTTTAGAATTTTTTTGTTTAATAATTTTTGTTTGGTTTTATTTAGATTTATAAGGTATCTTATAAATCTTAAAAACAAACTAATCGATTTATTTATTTAAATCAAACCCTATCCTCTCTTGACAGAGGGAAACCAAGGGAATTAAATCTAATTTTTCATGAACTAAATATAATTTTTGTATAAAACTATTGAATGTTAAACACTTTTTTTGTTTAAGTATTTGTTAGGTTTAATACACTTTTATATGATATCTTATAAACATTAATAAATAAACTAATCAACATGTTTATTAAAACTAAACCCTACCCTTAAAAATAGAGAATACTCAAGAGAATTTAAATTTTGCTCTTTCACAAATTTAAGATAGTTTTCATATAAAACCAGAGAATGTTGATAATTTCTTTAATTGTTTAAGTATTTTTATTTTTTTTAAAAGCAAACAATTTTTGATTGGTTCCACATGATCGAATGGCTTCTTTACTAATAATTCACAAGTTAGAACATATAAAGTTAGTTTTTAAAAATCTTACAATTTAAAGTTATAAACATTGTTTTTAATATTTTGATTTTATAATATTTATATGGTTTTATAAACAACCGTATAAGTCTATATGACTATAATGTCCTAAAAATTGATTTTTTCTAACGTTGTATAAGATAACTTATAAATTTACTATTTATAAGGTTTATAAGTTAACTTATAAATATATTTATTATAAGATTTTATAAGATCTTTTAAAAAGATTTATAAATTTATAAAACAAACTTTTGAGATAAAAAAAATTACGTCAAAAAAAAATTTGAGAGTATTTTTGTTTTTTTCATTAGTGAGGGTATTTTTGCAAAAAAACAAATTAAAGAGACATTTTTGTGAAATAGTACAACAAAAAAGGTACTACTCAAAGAGTACAACAAAGTTTCTCATATATATATATATATATATTAGAGAGATTTTGAGTAATACTTATTTTGTTGTACTCTTTTACGAAAATGCCTTTTTAATCTTTTTGACGATTGAGAAATCTCTATGCATAGCCTATAGCCACACCCTAAAATCTGTTTTAAATATATTAGTGTAGTGAAAAAGAATGAAACTCTAATACCTGAATTATTAGCTAGATCATCCTAACTACCAGAATATAAATAACTCGGTAATATTTATACTTTCCTTTCTCTTTTTTTTAATAATTGGATTGGACAAAAGATCCATAATGGTACTAAGTGGTAACTTAATCCAACCAATTCATTAGATTCAACTCATTCTACAATTTTGTTACCATATACATATACAACCTATCTATAATTCCATAATTTTTTATAAATATTTAATTTTAAATAATATTTAAATATATTATATAATTAATTATAATTAACAAATTAAATAGTGCATCCCCATAGTAAATGGATATTCAGATACCCGTTTAGATTCATATCAGACTTTTCAAACTTTCAGATTTTCAGTTTCACTCTTTTAACATTCTAGATAGATATCGATTCAATATATATCAAGTATAATTCAACTCTGTTGATTTGATAAGAATCCAACTTTTATATGAATATCCTCGGATTCTTTTTGAATTAGACTCAAATTTATAGTTTTTTCAAAAATAAAACTAATTAAGACGTAATAAAAAAAAAGTCTAACAAAGTTCAAAATTTTGATAAAGGTTTCACTATTGTGGAATTGTTATTTCAATTTGGGTATTAAACATATATATATATATATATTAACCAAAATATTTACTGATTTAATTTTTGTAAAATATTTTTAAATATTATTTATTTCTTTAATGTTGGAATCGGTTCTAGCACAAACAGTACTTAGAATCAAGGTTCCTGATCAAAAGAGTGGGACAAAATAGGCAAGGACACTTGTGAGTTGGATTGGAGAAAGAGTAGTTAACTTAAACGAGTAGAGATGATTGCCGACTAGGGTGTTCTTATTTTCTTGAAGTATGTCGAAAAGTCAATCCCTTTTTCTAAAGGATTGTGCCTCTATTTAAAGGTCATAGAGACGACTACATGTGGAGAAACTAAAGTAAGGTTTACATTTATTTTGATAAGATTGAATCTGGTAAGATTGAATCTGGTAAGATTGAATCTGGTAAGATTCATGCTAGATTACGAAATTTTTTTATGTTGGAATAGAAAAATTTCCATTTCTTTGTTTTGCTAACGTGTCATCCGGCTTCTCTTCAAGTTCGAAGAACTTTCCAAGACGAGGCTTTGCTGAGTTGATGATGATATACGAATTGAAAACTTGATGCTTGCAATCGGCTTGTTTTTTAGTATTTGGCCCATTATTTTCCGTTGATCGAAGTAGGATCTCAGATTCACCTCCAACAATTCCCCCACCCCCAGACTCGAAAAATTTTGGTGCCAAATTTACGAGTCGAAAGGTTTTCCAACTTTCAGAATCTTCGTTCCACGTGCCAGTTCGTAAGAGGGCTAGTCAAACAGTCGCCTCGGTTTTACATGAATCATCATTATTACTGCATGGTGTCACTTCAATTTCTTCCACTCAGTCATAATTACTGCTTGGTGTCCTTTTGGCTTCCGATAAATTTCTATAAATATCATGCTTCTTCTCGTTTTACCACTCACTTTTCATCTCTGCAATCTTTCCTAGCGACTTTTGACTTTGCTTCTTACTCTCTTCCAATTTCAAGTTTTTCAAATTTCTCTTAACTCTTTTATCTTTTAAAAGATGGGTCTTGATGATTTCAACCTCCCAAATGTTGAAGCCGGTGTAAATTCCGCGCTTGATGGATTAAATGCTCGGCTTTCTGGAGGTCTTTCTAGGATTTCTAGGCCCTCTGTTGCTCCATCTCGGGACATTATAGAAGTTCTTTCCGAGTCTGGTTGCAGAGATTTATGGCCTGCAAAAAGGCGAGAGCTGATCCACCGTTGAGGATTGGTTCTCCCAAAAGAACCTGTAGGAGTGGTCTCGTGGTTGCTTCTCGTGGAAGGAGTAGGGGTGTTCCCGACTTACGTTTTAACCATAACCATACTAATCCTTGCTCGATTATGTAGTTCTGGACAGAGTGCGCTGAATTGATGAGTCATATTAAAACCTCGATGGAGCGCCTCCCCTCCCCGGATCAGATGAAGAGTCGCGAGGCGTACGAAGAGGCTGCCTACTTGTTGTTCCGGGTTCGTACTCATTCCCGACTGTCGCTTCATTATATTTGATTGCTTTGATTTCTAACTGTCGTTTTTCCAATGTCCATGCAATTTATCGCCTGCTTGAACGGCATTATGCTGGAACAGGACAGGTTCATTGCCAACCCGGAGATCAGTACTCGGTGGAACCCATCTTCCACTACCTGAGTTGCTGGGGATTAGCTCGAAGTGGTGGAGACTCGGTCTAAGCTCTCTGCTGCCAAGCAGGAGCTCGCTCGTGTCAAGGACGAGTTGAGGGTAGAGCGTGAAAACGTCCTCAAGTTGGTGTAACAGAATACGGCTTTGTCTGAGTTGCTTAACTGTGCTGACTCTGATCAGGGTGCTGCATTCAAGTCTCCTGAGAAAGCTGGCGACGAGGCTCAGAAATTGCGAGACGAGTTGGACTCCATGAAGGAGAATTTTGATTCTTGACTTCGTCAGGCCTTCACCGTTGAGAATTGATCGTTTTGTCCAAATTGCTGCTCGATTTAATGATTTAGACAGGAACCTTGAGGCTTGTTTGTCGGACACCCAAAATCTTGGGTCTCTAAAAATTCTCCAATGTTTCTCCACTCGGGGAGTCAACATCCCTCTTGAGGTCACCGACTTGATAACCGCTAAAATGAATGGGTTTAAGAAACTCGTAAATAGGGAGAGCTTGACACCGCTACTTCCAGGAGATTTTGTCGTCTCCGTTTTTGAGGTGGGAGAGGTTTGCAATGCTGGTCAAAGTAGACTCACAGAAGCATCGTATTTTTTTTGGGCTTTGTCGTAGTCTTTTCTTTGTAACCGCCGCTTGGCTTTTTTGACAATTATATTTCTTTGTAATTAGTACTTTTCTTTGTAAGTATTTTCCTGTATCAATGGAACATCATTAGTTGTATGAAGTACGATATTCGATTATGACTTGTATAATGAAAATTCATAAATCGATTGACTTGTTATTTTACGAATTGTAGTTCCCGAAATCCTTTTCTTGTCTTTGCGCATTTAGTCAAGTTTCTTCCCGCGTTAGAGAGTTTGACCTTGTTCTAGCTTAGGAAGAGAACTTTTGTTATGCAGCTTTTGAAGTTGAGATTTAAGACTCACTTTAACTTTTTAAGAAGTTCGGACTCAGAAACCGCATTTGCAAAAAAAATCAAAGAAATTTCTGATTATCTGTACAGAAGTTATGTTCTGTCTTTGTTGAGATTTTTATCTCGTAAAAATTTGTACAATGATATGCTTTGTCTTTTGACGAGAATTGATCCCGCAACTCTGTACGAAATTATGTTTTGTCGTTTAATGAGAATTTAATTTCGGCGAATCTGTACAAAGCTATGCTTTGTCTTTTGACGAGAATTGATCCCATAATTCTATATGAAACTATGTCTTGTTGTTTTGTGAGAATTTTATCTCGATAAATCTGTACAAAGGTATGCTTTGTCTTTTAGTGAGAATTAGCTTCTCGTCACTGTTACGAGAACTTAGTCTTGTAGCCGTTAAGAACTGCTTTTGGATTTGTATTAGGAGTAAGAATTAGATTCTTGTTTAAATTTTTATGAGGTTGTACTCAGCGAGTTTAAAACTCAGCTTAAAGATAAGAACTAGGCCTTTATAAGCGATTCCTAAGATTGGACTTGGTAAAGTTTGAGACTCAGAAATTTTTTTTGAGATTGAGCTCGGCAAGATTTTAAGTCTCTTTTGAAGTTAAGAACTAGGTTCTTACAGGTGGTTTCTCAGGATTAGACCCGACTACAAGGCAAGACAACTTGCATCTGATTTTGCGAGAATTTATCGCGTCTCGTAACTTTATGGACTATAGGGTGCAACCCATTTTTTTTGAGCCTGATTAGGGGCTTATAAAAAATTTATATAGTTCTAGCTGGACCCGAAGGCTACCTACATGTCCCAAAGGGATCAAGCCAAGACGTAGTTCCAGTACATAATTAAGTAAATAGAGATGCGTCAAATAACACATCTAGTTCACCGAATTGGCAAATTTTTAGTAGTAGTATCTTTTCAAGTTGATGGAGTTCCAACTTCGAGAAATCGTTGCTCCATCCATAGTAGCGATCTTGTAAACTCCTGGTTTTACGACTTCGTAGATGATATACAATCTTTCCCAATTTGCGCAGAGTTTGCCGGCGTTAAGTTCAACCATATTTTCAAATACCTTTCAAAGTATGAGATCTCCTACCGCAAAGTGTCGTCCGCGTACTTTCCTATTGTAGAACTTTGCGGCTTGTTGTTGATAGTTTGTACTCGAAGAAGTGCCTCGTCACTCTTCTTCTTTCAAGTCGTCAATGTTGTTTTTCATAGCATTTTTGTTAGAGTCCTCGTTCTTGGAGAGACGTTCTTGGAGTAAAGTTGGCACATCTATCTCGACTGGAACCATTTTTTCCATTCCATGAGAAAATAGAGTCCGTCCAGTCGAGCGTCTGGCTGTAGTTCAATTCTACCATAATACGCCATCCAACTCGGATGCCCAACTTCCTTTCTTGTAAAAAAGTTGTTTCTTCAGTCTGTCGAGAATCTGTTTATTCGTGGCCTCTGCTTGACTGTTTCCTTGTAGGTTCCGAGGAGTTGACTTGCTTACTCAGATATTCTATCTGCGCAAAAGTTGGTGAATTTTGCCGAGATGAATTGCGATCAGTTGTCTACTATGATCTCTTAAGGTAAACCATGTCGGCAGATGATGTTCTTTCATACGAACTTGATCACGTCCGTATCTTTGATATGAGAATAAGCCTCTGCCTCGACCTACTTTGAGAAGTAATCCGTCATGACAAGCATAAATCGTTTTTTCAAAGGATTGCACCTCTATTTATAGGTCATAGAGGCAGTTACATATGGAGAAAATAAAGGAAAATTTACAAGTATTTTGATAAGATTGAATCTGGTAAGATTCATGTTAGATTTACGGAAATTTTCCATGTCAGAATAGGAAAATTTCTATTTCTCTGTTTTGCTGACGTGTCATCGACTTCTCTTCAAGTTCCATGAACTTTTCGAGACAAGAATTTGCTGATTTAATGATGATATCCGAGTTGAATATTTGATGCTTGCAATTGGTTTGTTGTTTAGTATTTGACCCATTGTTTCTCGTGGACAGAAGTAGGATCTCGTATCCACCTCCAACATTTAAGTATTTTTATCAAATTTTTTGAGTTATTTTAAATTAAGTTGTTTTGTGTGCCAAATTATTATCTATTTTCTTATTAAACTAATATTTTAAATTGCACCAAATTCAATCAGATTCTTTTGTTATTATTTGATTTTAACTTATTCAGTTAGATTCGAATGAAAAAAATTAAAATAATTTCAGCCAGATTTTACATTTAACCAGATTCGACTGTACCATACATATCTAATGCAACCTCAAACCCGAATCCAAATGAAAACATAGAGATAGTCGTAACGACGTGACAAAATATGTATTATATATAATAATACTCTGGAAAGTATTGCAGTTAAAAAAAGACAGTAAAAATATTATTAAGATCTAATAAATTTATTTTCCATCATACATACAAATTAACAAAATTGATCTATGTTTACTATTTGGAAGATTTTAACCGCCTAAAAAGATTTTTCTCTAATTTCACTCTTCATCAAATTTCGAGAGTTTTCAATTGAATGGTTGATTGGTTAGCGAGAAGTTTAGAAATTTTTCTAAAAAATATTCCTTTATAAACAATATGCCTTCTTCTTACTTTATAAATTAATATAATTTATATATTGAAGAAAAAATTGGTTTGGTGAAAATGGATTAAAATTTATCTTAATTTCCATTTTGGCCAATTTTTCCATAACGAAAACAAAACCTTTTGTATATGCCTTTAATTGTAAACATAACCCCGATTCTATGAGTTCTAGGATTTGTATGGGTTAGAGCATCTCCAATGGGAGCTCTTAACTGGGGTTGTTAGATTTAAAGGCATTTGATTAATTCAAAAATAGGGATAAATATTAAGAACCGGTTCTTAAATAAGAGATTATAGAACCCTTAAGAGACGATGACGTGTCAACTCCTCAATGGTGGAATGATTTTTGCGAGAAAAAAAAATCATTCCTCTCATTTTGGTTTTGTCGTTCTTTCTCTCTTCCCTGGTGGCGAGAAGCTTCTTCTTCTCTGCAAATACAATTAGCTTCTCCTTCTCTGCAAATACAATAGCTACAAAACTCTATTTCTCAATATCCATTAAAGTCATGGAATTAACCTTTGAACCCAATCTGAATTACCCAAAACCAATTTCGGCTCCACCGCTTCCAATTTCAAAAGATATTGAACACAGGAGAGCAATGAAAGCTTCATCAAAATCAAGTTTCTTCAATTTCACGAAAGATGATGTATTGTATGAAGATGAATGACTTATGGCTGTGAATAAACCAAAAGGTGTTTACTGTGAAGCTGTTCTTCGTTATTATTGTCAATCTGTACAACTTATTATTGTCAAGGTAGAAGAAACACCAAAGGAGGAACACCTTGTTGCTCGTCTTAAGGTAAAACTTTTGCAAATTTGTCTTCTATTTTCTCTCTGCATTCTTGCTTCTCTGTAAGGCTACTAGACAGTTCAATAATATATGGTAAATGGGATCCAAGTAAATAGCATTCTATTTTCTCAAGTAAAGTTTGTCTTTGGTAATGAAAACGATGACTCATGTTTATCAAAAAAAAAAAAACCCATAACTCATAACACATTAAAACAGTATAAGCTGTTTTGGTGTCTTTTGTTGTGTTTGTTTTTCTGCATTTGAAGTTTTTAATACATAAACAGACAATAATGCAAGAAATGAAGAATGCCAGTGTTCTCCTGTTTTATTAATGGTATAGTTTCAAAGTTTTGTAAGTCTTTTATAAGGTTTTATAAGCTTTTTATAAGGTTTTATAATCTTTTTATAAGTTGTTATAGTAATTTTATGAGCTTTTATAATATTTTATAACCTTTTAAAAGTATTTATAAGATCTTATAATTTTTTATAAGCTTTTATAACCTTTTTATAAGTTATAAGTTGTATATGCTTTTATGAGCTTTTTATAAGGTTTTATAAGCTTTTTATATGGTTTGTAAGTTTTTAATTATGGTTTATAAGCTTTTTATATAGTTTATAAGCTGTAGTTTGTAGTTTTATTGTTTTACTTTGTTGTTTACTTGTTTTGAATTTGCAATTTGGAGTTTGTACTTTGTAGTTTTAAAGTTTGTTGTTAAAAAAAAAAAAAAGTTAAGAACTCCAAGTGGGGTTTTACCATTGGAGACCCCAAAAACAAATAACTCATAATGAGGTTCTTAACTTTAAACTAATCAATTTCTTTTATTAAAATAATGTTAAGAACCCTTCATGGATATCTTATTGTTGGAGATGGTCTTAAACCACCATTACCAAGGGATTCTTAAGGGTTTCTTAGATTATTTTATTATTAAAAACCTTAAGAACCCTTATGAAAGTTTCTTATTTAAGAGACTCTCTTTAATGAGTCTCTTAAATTATTTTATTATTAAAAAAACTTATTCTCTCTCATCTTTTTACTCTCTCTGCTTTTTTTACTCTCTCTCATCTTTTCACTCTCTCTCATCTTTTTATTCTCTCTCCTTTTTTACTTCTTTCCTCTTTTAACCCTCTCTTTTGTTACGCTCTCTTCTCTTTTTGACTCACTCTCTTCTTTTTTACTCTCTCACCTCTTTTTACCCTTTCTCCTTTTTACTCTTTTTCCTCTTTTTCACCCCCTCTCCTCTTTTTTACTCTCTCTCCTCTTTTTACCATTTCTCCTTTTTTACTCTCACCTCTTTTTCACTCTCTCTCCTTTTTTTACTCTCTCTCATCTTTTGACTCTTTCTCCTTTTTGTTATTTGTCTCATCTTTTTACTCTCTCTCCTCTCTTTAGTCTCTCTTATCTTTTTAGTCTCTCTCCTCTTTTTTACTCTCTCTCATTTTTTCACATTTTCTCCTCTTTTTTACTCTCTCTCCTCTTTTTAGTCTCTCTCATCTTTTTAGTTTCTCTCATTTTTTTACTCTGTCTCATGTTTTCACTCTCTCTCCTCTTTTTTACTCTCTCTCCTCTTTTACCCTCTCTCCTTTTTACTTTCTCTCATCTTTTGACTCTTTCTCTTCTTTTTTACTCTCTCTCATCTTTTTACTCTCTCATTTTTTTGTTCTTAAGAACCCACTTTAAGAACTCCTCATTAATCCTACATAAAAATTATCCACAAAAATACAACTTTTAACTCTAAAAACTCCACTTTAAGATACCTCCAATAATATTGCTCTTAGTGTTATTGTCCAATACGCGTAAAGTATCATTTTTGTGGTAATTTTCTCAATAAAAAGTACTTAAGAATATAAAGTTGTACAAAATTTACAACACGTAAAAGGGAGAAAGAGTTGTTGGTTCAATTTTGGAAAAGTGTTGTTGGTTCAATTTGAACCATCCAACCAACAATCTTTAAATTATATATAGCAAGCATAACACAAAAGAACTATGGGAGTTTCAAAAAGATTAAATAAAACTCAAGAAAAGAGCTTTTCTTGCATGACTCAATAAATCTATAATCTTTTTCATACTAAACCTACATCACTTCTACTTATATACTTAAATACCTCATCTCCAATTCCACACCATTCCATCTCAAATCTGAACATCATCATCAAACACATTGCAAACCTAACATAAAGACATGACTCTTCTTGCTTTCTTCCTCTTCACTCTCCTTGTCTTTTCAGGTAATTCTCTTATCTTCTCTGTAATGTTCTTATACGAATTCATCATATTGAAAGTAATCTTTTATCAGTTTTATCAACAGGTTCATGTTACTCTGCGTTAAGTTCCCAAAGGCACAGGTACATACAGAGGAAAACAGTGCTAGATTTTGCTAGCAAGATTGGTATCAATTATGGGAGACAAGGAGACAATCTTCCATCTCCTTATCAATCTATCAACTTCATCAAATCTATCAAAGCTGGCCACGTCAAACTCTACGACGCTGATCCTGAAACTCTCACTCTTCTCTCTCGAACCAATCTTTACGTCACCATAACCGTCCCAAACCACCAAATCGCCTCTCTCAGCTTCAACCAAACCGTAGCCGACGAATGGGTTAGAACCAATATCCTCCATTACTATCCACAAACACAAATCCGGTTTGTCCTTGTCGGAAACGAAATCCTCAGTTATAATAATGGAAATATCTCGACGTATCTCATACCAGCGATGCGAAAGATTGTGTTTTCGCTTAGAGCTCATGGGATACATAACATCAAAGTCGGGACACCACTTGGTATGGATTCTCTCCGATCCACGTTTCCTCCGTCCAACGGAACTTTCCGGGAAGAAATCGTCCGACCGGTGATATTGCCATTGATGAAGTTTCTCAACGGAACCAACTCTTTTTTCTTCCTCAATGTTCATCCTTACTTCCGCTGGTCGAGAAATCCCATGAACACTAGTTTGGATTATGCTCTGTTCCAAGGCAATTCAACATATACCGACCCTCATACCGGTTTGGTTTACCATAATCTTCTAGACCAAATGTTGGATTCCGTTATCTCTGCTATGACCAAACTCGGTTACCCACATACTCGCCTTGCCATCTCCGAAACCGGATGGCCTAATTTTGGTGACATTGACGAAACCGGAGCCAACGTTCTCAATGCAGCCACGTATAACCGGAATTTGATCAAGAAAATGACCACAATGCCGCCAATTGGTACACCATCTAGACCCGGTTTACCCATACCAACATTTGTTTTTTCCTTGTTCAACGAAAACCAGAAATCCGGTTCGGGAACACAGAGACATTGGGGAATCTTACACCCCGACGGTACACCAATCTACGACTTAGATTTCAGCGGTCAAAAACCCTTAACTGGATTCAACCCTTTACCACAACCAACGAACAACGTTCCTTACAAAGGCCAAGTGTGGTGCGTACCTGTAGAAGGAGCCAATGAAGCTGAGCTTGAGGAAGCTTTAAGGATTGCTTGCGGTCGAAGCAATACTACATGTGCAGCTTTGGCTCCTGGCAGAGAATGTTACGAGCCAGTCTCCCTTTACTGGCACGCAAGCTACGCATTTAGCTCGTATTGGGCTCAGTTCCGAACCCAAAACGTTCGATGTTACTTCAATGGATTGGCTCACGAGAGCACGACCAACCCTGGTGAGCCCCTTTTATCTTGATTAGACCAAAATAACCTTTTTGTATAATCACTGTTCACTAACAGAGTAAGGTTATTTATGGAATTTAACTAACAAATATTTCTTTGTTTACAGGCAATGATAGATGCAAGTTTCCTACCGTTACCCTGTAAGAGGACTGAGGAGGAAGAACACACAAAAAAAAATTAATCAAGGCTAAAATTATTGTTCTTCATCTTTATTATTATACTTTTTCTACTTAATGTTTCCAAAAAGAAATAAAAATAACTAATACTCCCTCCGTTTCATAATATAAGTTGTTTTAGAAGATTTTTTTTTTTTCAAAATATAAGTTGTTTTACAAAACCAAGACAAAAAGTAAACTAAAAGTTAAATAAACTAATTTTTTATTTAAAAAAGTTACTCTTCTTTCTTTTTCTTAATTAAATGTTAAGATAAAGTGATGAACATTTTATTGAGAAAAAAAAAAGCAAAAAGTTTCTTAATAATTGTGCATTCAAACAAAACAACTTATAAAGAGAAACAGAGGGAGTAAATAGTATTATTTTTTTTCCGTTACAAAACGTGAAAATTAACGAAAAAAAACTATCACATTGTCAATCATTTATGCATCTACAAAACTTAAAGAGTGAATTAGGGTAATT
Organism: Lepidium aucheri; assembly: GCA_900406435.1. Lineage (NCBI taxonomy): Eukaryota > Viridiplantae > Streptophyta > Magnoliopsida > Brassicales > Brassicaceae > Lepidium > Lepidium aucheri. The sequence continues at coordinate 776 of OVBA01007658.1, read as the reverse complement.
AGATTAAGAAACTACCCTATAAGTTTTTTTTAAAATTCATAAACTACAATGGGGCCAATTGTATGAAACAACTAAACTGTTTTTAATCTAGCACTAAATGAAAGAACATTATATTTAATGTTCTATTTCCGGTTGTTACCCGATAACATATAGTTTACTAGGATAATTCATATATATTATTTACGAACATATATAATATATTAGAATCGATATTTCAACTGTGACATGTAGAATATGTCAAATGGCCCATAAAAATTAAGGACCCATTATTAATTTTTCTCATGATTTTAAGTTAATTTTGGTAGTTTTGTAATAACTACACACGCTAAGAAAACGTAAATGATCTTTTAATTCTGTTGACTCATTAATTATGTTTAATTTGTATGGTAACTCCAAAAAATAGGTGGCTTAGTTGGTTTGTCCTTGGTATATCTTTTCATTAGATTGTAAGTTCGAATCTTGCCAGCTCCAATGGAAACAATTTGGCAAAAAAAATTGAAAAAATTAACTAATATAGCCTACTTTATTTTATATATTACTAAGATAACCTCTTTTTTTCAAATTACTTAGATAACCTACTTTTTTCAAATATACCTATTTTACCCTTCACTTCAAACATTCCTTATAATCCTTNTTTTGATTCTCTATAAAACCACTCACGTTGAATTTCTTTTAGTTTCCCAGTTTCAATTTTCAGTTTTAATTTTCCCAAATAGAAGAACTTATTCCAAATAAGCACCAAGTCGAGGATCCTGAGTCTTGATTTCATTAAAAAT
>OVBA01007657.1:0-14067 GCA_900406435.1 Lepidium aucheri | reverse complement strand
ATTTTGAAACAAAAAAAATTCTCTAAAACAACTTATATTATAAAACGGAGGAAGTACCTTTTATTCAAAAAAATTAAGGAGTTAAAAGACATAATTATAATCTAAATTAATCAGCAAACCATAAAATTATAGTTGCGCCGACGTCTATGGCATGACAAATGTGTCACTTTTCTGCGCCTCTCTTTTTTTTTTTTTTTGGTTGGTTTCTTTTCTTCAACCTTTCTCCTTCCTTTTTCACAGACTGTCCCTACTTCTTTCAACACTAAAAACCATCTCTATTTCTGCAATCTCCACCACTTTTTCTTTTCATCTCTTTCTCATCTTCACATTCTCTGCCATTTTCTCTGCTTTTTTAGATATGAACTAGGTTTTCATTTCCCGTTTTTCCCATTCGTCATTCTCACTTCACTGTTTGTCTCTCTCTCAACAACCTAAATAATGAGTAGGCATTTTCTGTATCTGGGTATTCTCATTCTGATCTTCTCTGGGTTTGTAGCTTCAGCTCCTTCATCAACTTCACCAGCGAGTTAGTTTTAATTTTCACCCTGTTTTTACGATGTCACACACTCTTTTGATCTGGGTTCGAGCTCACATTTCGTCACTCTTGCAGAGATTATTAATGGTTTCATCTCGAATCATGGCACTTCCTTAATGAAATGGTTATGGTCCCTATTCACAACCACGAGTAAAACAGGTTTTGAGTTTATTTCTTCTTTTCACGGATTAAGTGTAATCGTTTGATTCCTAGGTTTATAACTCCTGTTTATTTTTCTTCTTCTAATCAGCTGTTGCAACAAAATCGATGGTGAAGTTCGAAAATGGGTATTCAGTGGAGACGGTGTTAGACGGAAGCAAACTCGGTATCGAACCCTATTCTGTAGAGGTTTTGCCTAATGGCGAATTGCTTATTCTAGATTCTCAGAATAGTAACATTTACAGGATTTCCTCATCTCTTTCTCTGTGTAAGTGCCTGCCACTATCTCTTTGATATCGAACTTCCAAATAAATCCGATTGTACTATTAAGTTCGCGTCAGACGTCGTGGATTTCAATATATGTTGATCCTTTAAGTATCTTGAATACGGATGATGAAATCACGTTTTTGTCTTTCTGTCTTCACGTGAAAAAAGAAAAACTTTTTTCTTACCTACTCATAATGCACTGTCCACATGGACTGTGGAAATTGCTGTATATGGCAATTTTGAGATTTTTGTTTAAAATATTTGAAAATCTGGAGACTTTGCAGTCGTTTTTCTTTGTTTGAAATTTGGATTTAAAGAAACTAGTCAATAATAGAATCTGTATATATATATATATATAATATTTGTTGGTCATCAATATATTACAATCAGTATATTAATTGCAGCATTTTAACAGTAAAACACTTAAAGTAGATTATTGAACAGCCAAATTGTAACTCTTGGAATATTGGCAGATAGCAGACCGAGGCTGATTACTGGCTCTCCTGAAGGATATCCTGGACATGTGGACGGTAGATTAAGAGACGCGAGGTTGAACAATCCTAAGGGACTCACTGTGGATGATAGAGGAAATATCTATGTGGCAGATACAGTGAATAATGCCATTAGGAAGATCAATGAAGGAGGTAACTGCCTTTTGGATAAATGTTGTTTGTTATTTTTAGAGGTAAGAATTAGTATTGAGAAAGAAGAACAATGCAATGGCAGGAGTTACAACCATTGCTGGGGGAAAAATGGTTCGTGGGGGAGGTCATGTCGATGGTCCGAGTGAAGATGCAAAATTTTCAAATGATTTTGATGTTTTGTATATCGGAAGCAGTTGTTCTTTGCTAGTCATTGACCGAGGAAACCAAGCTATCAGAGAGATTCAACTCCATTTCGACGATTGTGCTTATCAGTATGGAAGTGGCTTTCCTCTTGGTAATAATACTTACACTCCAAAATCCTCGCTTTGTTGCCTCTGTCATTCTTTAATCGTCTCCATCTCAGTTTATAATATCGTTAATGTACATCCCTGATTTGATGCCTTTAATATTATAGGAATTGCAGTTCTTGTAGCGGCAGGTTTCTTTGGCTACACGCTGGCACTATTGCAACGTAGACTCAGTTCTATCGTTTCATATCATAATGTGAGCCTGAGTGTTCAATCGCATCCAAACACCTTTCTCTTCTGCTACACTATAATGGCTATACCTGACATATTGGCTTGTTGTCTGTATATTAGGGTCCAGTACTATCTGAAGCTGTTCCTGATCAAGAGCCTTTAAAAGTGGTCAGACCACCTCTGATTCCAACTGGAGATGAGCAAGAAAAACAAGAAGAAAGCTTCCTTGGAACGTTGCAGGTAATCATTTCGAACGCTTGGGCTTTTTCCGTGGAGCTGTTCTGTGGAATGTTTCCTGGTCTCAGAAAGAAGCAGACAGTCAGCTTCAACTTCAACCATCAAGAAACAAAGCATTCTGCTTTTACCAAAACTTCGTGGCCCATTCAAGAGAGCTTTGTAATACACAACAAAGACGAACCACCTCCCATCGAGTCCAGAAACCCCACTCCCCGGAAAGTATACCCTTTTATGTCCAAAGATGCAGAGAAAATCCAACAGCTGCGCCAAAGCCGTGCCTTGTTCAGAAGCTTGGACGCCGAATTCCTCCAGGAGCAGCAGCAACAGAAGCATTACCTTAGGCATCACCCGAGGATCCCAGACACTCGTTATGAGCAGAGCAGCGAGAAGACTAAAAAGATTGTGTTTGGGCCATGTCAGGAGCAAGACGAGAGGCATGTGGCAGCAGCAGCTACTTCTAAGTCGACAGAGTTTAGAGAACAGATGAATATTGGTACTCATCAGAATATTCATTACAGAGCTCTCCGATCTGTGAGTTACCCTTATGAATACTATTCTTATACATGAGAAGTTGATTGATATTGATAGTAGTAGGCTAGTAGCAATTGGGAGTTCCGATATAGCTGTTTTGAGGTTTGTTCAGTACGTACACTAAGGATTTAGGTATTATCTCTCTTGTGAGAACAGTTGCAAACTTTACTTATTCTACCGTGGTATAAAGAGAAAAAGATGAGCACTTCGATAAAAAGATTCTGCAACTCAACCAAACTTTTAAAGTAGAACATAACATATACAAAAGATACATACTTCCTCTGCTTTCATGAGCTTTTAACCAAAACCTACCAAGCAGAGGGAGAACCACGAGCTGCAGCATCTTCTTCAGCCATCTTTGAAAACCCTTCAATTTGAACCTTGATAACGTCATCTATGGTTGCACGAGGAAGAGACACATCAGTGTCTGTCTCTTCATTACCGCAATCTTTGTCATTGTTAGTTTCTAGTGCATCATCAAAGCTTATCAGGTCCATAAAATCATCAGATGGTTTCAGAAAAGGTGGCGGCTTTGGGTTGTTGCAACTTGGGCTATCTGGATCGGACAGAGAAACTGTCTTGTCTACAATAGCTACATTTTTGGGTTGACACATGAACAAGACGGGAGATACCATTGAAATAACTAATCTACTTAGAGCAGAATACATAAGGGAAAGGTGACACATGATCATCATAACTAGTCTAGTTAGTACGGAGTAAATGGCTGATTCAGCAACTCCGTTTCTAATGTAGGAGAAGAAGGTCAGAACTTGTTCCCCCAATTTGGTTAGGAGAAGCTTCCATGTCGCGATGAGGGAGAGATGATTCACTTCTTCCTGTCTATAACAATTTGGTTAAGAAATCTGACATGTTGATTATACACTAAATGTGACGACAGATAAAAAAAAAACTTACATGCCGAATGATGTAAGGGCGAGCAGCAAATCCTATGGCTACCCCGAGAAAGCATGAAAGGACAATCCCAATAGACCAAAGAGAGTATGTCCCTAGATCTGAAACAGCAAACGAAGAGTCGATGAACTTCCCATAAGCAGTGTTAGTGTATCAAATTACAAAAAAGATTACAGGGAAAAAGGACATACTAGAATGAGAGCTTTCAAGACAATCCTCCTCCTTCAGATTTATCTGGCGAACCATTTCGTTTCCATGATCGGAAACAAGCAAACAACATCTTTGAGGGACAAAAGTTATCTCAAAATCACTAGAGAAGGTTGCATTCTGAGCAGGTCCATCTCTGTGTCCAAAATCTTTTGAGATTCCTCCAGCAATGGTGGTTACATAACCTACAAAGTTCGGTCAATAAAACATATACGTAATTAATAACTAAGTGGTTCTTCCATCAAACCAAGATTATACAATAACTAGCATTGAGCCAAAAGGTATACAAGAAATGGATGAAACAAACACCTGAAGAACTGATCTTGCGTATGGCTCTATTTCTCTTATCAGCAACATAGAGATTCCCTTTAGCATCCACAGCAAAACTACGAGGCTTGTTGAACTGGCTGTTACCAGCTTTACCATCCAAATAACCGGGATTCCCATCCCCAGCAAACCGATCTATCACACTATCTGCTCAAACACAAAATATACTGAGCAAAACTTCAATTGACCCAAGAAACATAATCAATATTCAAATACATTAACTCAAAAGATAGTAAAGTTTAGAAGTTTCGTTTGTAGCTTGATCGTTTCTCTCGCTCTCACAGACAGACATACATACATACAAAAACATAAATAGAGAAAGCAAAATGAAGGTCAAGACTTGCAATCAAAAGCCACAAGCCCTCAAATATCCTCATACATCCATGATTTTACTACTCAAACAAAAAAAAGTATAATGATCCGATCAATATATGATACAAAAAGGTGACTTTACCAACGGACAAAGGAAAGGAAGTAGTGTAGAATGTGCTTCCGGTAGAATCAAGGACGATCAGATTGGAAGATCCTGGTAAAGCATGAATCGTGTGTGGATTCAGACCAGACTTGTGGCCGTCAACCACCGTCGTGACCTCGTACCCGTCTTCTAAAATTATCTTAGCACTCACTGCGACAAAATCATGAGCAAAATAAAGCCAGAAAAAAAAAAAATCCGACTTTTGGGTTTGGAAATTCAATAAAATTCACAACTATAACAACATACCAAGATTGAAAACGACGAAGGAGAAGAGAGACAAGGACAAAAACCGCCAAGCCATGTCAAAATCGAGAAGGAGGAGAAAGCGACTGTGTATGTTACTTATTTTTGCTGCATAGCATCTTTAAAATACGACTTGTTAAGTTATGGGGATAGATGACTAGTGACCGAGAGAGACGATGCTACGCTGTGTTCAAGCGTACGGGAGAGAATTTGGGAATAACCAATCATTTCTTCATTTAATTGATTGACGCTCTGAACTTTTACAATTGTAATGACATTTCAAAAAATGAAGAGAAATTTGGTTGATAGCCCTAAAATCTCCCCATATTAAAGTAGAAGGCTTGGACAACAATGTTTGATGAGGTCAATGTTTGATGAGGTCAAGTTTCAAGCTCATTCCCGTAAATTTTATATGTACAACAGTGTATAAATAATGATTACTCAAATGCAATATAAATAAGCTTTGACGGTAAAAAAAAAATTAAAGTAGAAGTATTTAGTGAGACCCTTTTTAACCGTAATAATTTTTCTGAAATACTGTGTATTAAATATAGGTATAATTAATTATTTTCACAGTAATTCTGTAAAAGTAAGATGTTTTAAATTTTGGCCTAGGCCATTTGGTCAAACACATAAAACTGTAAAGCCCATTTCGGGAATGAAATTTATAAATATCATTTAGGGGGTGTTATTGGATACTGTATATTAAAGGATTTTAATTGATTTCACAATCCACGTTGAATCCAGCGTTATTCAATACTGTATTTGCTGAAGTCCGTTAAAATCAAGCGTTATTAGATGTTGTATTTGGATGATGTATTTCAAAATACATAAAAATCATCTGTTATTTATTAACGATTTTAGAATCAAGTGGATTGTTAGATGATGGATAATGATGGATTTCACATCTCTTTTATGACTAATCCAAATCCGATGTATTTCATCTGTATTCTGAAATCTAATTTTTCTACATCTCTCTCGTAGCTCAATCATCAAGAAGATGAAGAAGCTCATCGTTTATTCTCTGATTCTAGCCACTGAATTTTATCCAATCGCTTCTTTCTTCTCGTCGTTTGCTTCTGATCTCTCTGGATTTCTTCTGTGTATTGTAGGTAACTTCCACAAAATCTTGTATTTTCTGAATAGAATATTGCTCAAAATTAAGGATTTTAAAGAGAAGTATAAAATTCGACTGCAATTTTGTTTGATTAGAAAAAGATTGGTTTTAATTAGTATGTGTTTCAGTAATTCGAAGAAATTGTTTCAGTATTGGTCTTGTTTTGTATTGATGTATATTATCCTCTGGGTTGCTTACATGAATGTGGAATTATGCTAATCTTTAATAATTATGCAAAGTTCAGTGTTCTGCGAAGCTAATTCTTTATTTTGTGCAAATTGATCTGCTAATTGATTGATAAAAGAGCTCAACTGATCTTTTGTTCATTTTTGTGTTTTAGTTTTTCGGGTTTCGATCATTGTTATCTACACTTAGGATGATGATGCCCATCATCTCTTTATCATTGTCGCATAAGTGAAAACATGCATTGTACGAAGCATTGTTATTACATAGAAGATTGCATCACAAGAGCGGAAAGTCCTATGTGGAAGATGCATTTGGAGAGATAAAGACTCAAAAACGACACAAAGTGAGACAGCCAAGCAGAATGATTATGGAAAAAATGGCTTACCCTGCAAGACACTTCTATATACTCTTGGAAATCCATCAAGCAACCCTTTTGCAAACATGGGTTGTGTTTGAACTCTTACTTTCATGGGAATCAAGCCAGCATAGAGAGCATGAATTCCTCTTTGTTCAATGATCTTCACTCTAGTTGCTATTGTGCTTAAAATTCTAGCATGTGGTTGTATTTGTAATGTCTTCTCACAACCTCAAACGTACATGTTGCTGCTTCTGAACAATCCCCTGCATTTGCTCCATACAACAAAGTTCTCATGGGATCAAACTGTTTTACGATCGTCTAAAGCATTAAGTTCTTTACCTTTTTGTTTTATGTGTTTCAGACGTTTCTTAACTGGTGTATGCAGGTAAGGTAAGCCTGATTTTAAGATATCATATACACCATAGAACATAGGTCCCGATGGAGCTATACTGACAAGTGAAGATAGAAGACCTTTGCATAAACATTTGGTATGAATCATGTGACAGAATGCATAAACTGCCACCTAATGCCTTTCCACCAGGCGCCACCATAGTTGTTCTTATCTACAATTTGATATCAAATCAATCCTAAAGAACCTTGAAAGAATGGTAAATGAAGCTTGGGGAGATAGTTTTTGGTTAGTTCTTATTTCTTTGCTTCTTGTAAACATGTTGTTTCTCTTGTCACTTTCAGGGGAGTACAATTATAGTTACTACATTTCCAACTTATTTGATAAAAGAGTGACACAAAAATGAATATAGCCAAAAGGAGGTTTTATGACTTACAGATTTAACGAAAGGAACATGGAGCTCCATCTCCACTTAAGATTATTTTTGTATTGGTCTCAGTTCTGGTTTACTTTGTATTCAGTGGTTTCTTAGATTCTTTTTGTCTGTTTTTGATCAATCAAATTCAAAGTTTTGATTTTTATGTCATACCAAAATGGAGAGGAGATGTTGGTTTGACAGAGAAAGACTTGACAAAAATTTGATTGACTCCTTGTAAAAGAAACGATTATTGCTATGATTTTTTCTGTTTGCTTATCAAGTGAAAAATATGAAAGAGATAAAGAAACAAGAGAAAGATACAGAGAATTCTCACCATCACTCACCACCTCTGTTTCAAACTTAGTTTCTCAAAAATAAATAGTGGAAGTAAACACTTGAGTATATTTTTAACTTCCTCAAGAAAGAAAACTATCTTACTTTCTCTCGCCTTCTATGTTTCTTCATATAAAGAAACTAAAACTTTGCACAACTTCTAATTGCCTCCTAAAGAAGTTGACAAATTTTCCTTGGATTATGTTGCTCAACCTTACACTTAAGTATCTTTCTTTACTTCATGATTTTCTACAAAACTTCAAAGTCAACCCTTTTAATTTCAATAGGCAGTGCCAACAAAGCATCATTACTTATTTCTCATGTTTCTTCCTTTGCTGCCAACTGTCCCATTTGATCTTTGGTTTACTTCAATTTGGTAGAGTTATTATATGTAAATATATCAGTGTGTGGTATTTAATCTGATTATAAAAACAATGTTCTCTGCAATTTATGCAGGATTAACAACAAATACGGTGAAATTTGTCAGAAAACAGAGAACTGCCGCTCGAGTGGTCTAAGAATATGCACAGCTGCTAGTCAAATTGCACCAATGCAGCCAGCAAGTGGGTTCGTGATGCCAATTGCGACTCGTGATCTACAGTTCATGGTAAGTGATAGATTTTCATGCTGAAATGAATGTTTTTCAAGGTTCATAGAAGCATCAATCAAAGCAGCCAATCACATCAGAGATATTCAAACATAGTGCTTGATATAACGTATACATAAGGATATTGTAAGTGACAGTAGACTATGGAACCTCTTTCTCAGTCACTGAAGCTTGCACAAAATCTATATAGTTCTTCAACGAAAAGTTATCGTATCGAATCAACAAGAGAAGAAATCAAATCTACACAAAAGAGAAAGCTCTATGATTTCTGGGTTTTGGTGGCTATTATTTTCCTTCTCTCTTTCTCAGTTTCTTCTAGCCCCTTTAGCTTTTTATTGATGCAGACAACACAGCCATCAAACTCCAACATAGCTGCAACTATTAGGGTTTCGTAACCTTTCTTTATTTGTTGTTATTAACAGGTTGAAAGAGCTGAAGCTAAAACCCAGAAATAAGTAGAATGAGAATAACCAAATCCAGGAAAAAAGAATCCGATGAAAATCAAAATCCATCTAATTTGACAGTTATTGTTTACTTGGATGACTTTCAAATACTGAAAAATCTCGTTCTAAATCTATTATGTATGTATTTTAAAATCCCACTTAATCCATTAAAAACCAGTATTTTAAAATCCATCGAAATCCAATAAAATTCAATATCCAACAACACCTCCGTAAAATACATTACATGTGTTGTTTTTTGCTGTTAATTGTCAAAAGTTACGTAAACAGAAAAAAAGATAAAGTTGTAGGTTATATCTGCCTCAAATTCTTTTAATTCCCACGATTATTTAAGTGTGTTTACAACTTCCCTTTATATTCATCACCGCTTCTCTTAAGAAAACAGATCTGGTGCACTGAAAGCTTTTCTACTCAGAAAAACGCAAAACAAAACATGGAAGAGAATTCAAAAGAAATTACACAGCTCTTTCACCAACTAAAATTTTACAAACTGGTTCTCATAAACTTTAGCTTCTTCTTCTCCTTCTTATATCCGCCTTTGTTTGTGAAATCAACCAAAATCGAGTTCTCCATTCAGTTGATAATTATTTCGCCTATTTGTAGTTTTCATTTTACTCTGTCAAATTGAAAAATCGTTTAGTTTTTTTTTTAAAAAAAAAATCTACTTAATGTGGACCAACAATAAATTCGAAGTATAAAATTTCACAGAATGCTTAAAAAATTCAGTGGTTTCGAACATTTGTGAATTTACTAAACTCACTTCGATTTTTCATCCATAAACTCCTACATATAAATATGTATATTATTTCTAGATTTTTCACGAACATAGATTTGGAAGTTCACTTACTGAGAACTTTGATTCGAATGTTGCAGATCTTGAGTTACTTTGTAGATATTGGTGGGTAATTACTCGATTGATGATCGTTCATATTCGTTTTGTAGATTCTTCCATCGGTAGTGGTTTAGGAGTTTGATTATATGGTTGGAAATTTACGAGAATGTTCTTCAGGAGGTGAAAGGTTTTTTTATGGGCCATTTTTTTCCAATATGGCCCAACTAAATTTATTATATAGGTCACGTTAAAAGTTTAAAATCACTTATGGATGAACAATTAAATATATGTTTATTGGGCAACTATCGTTTCTAATATGGGTCAATCTGATTTAGTATACAAGTGTATTTATATAATTTTGTTGTTGTACTAATTGTATTAAGAATAATTTTAATATAATTAATTGGAAAACCTTAATAAAGCAGTCATTTCCCCGAAATATTGTATGATAATGGCAGTTAATTTGGATACATTTATTTGGATACATTAATAGTAATTATTTGGAAAAAACTAATTTGAAAACCATATAGTATATGTTGGTTTGTAACTCAAGAATATGGGCCTCTTACTGAGCTCGGTCCACTTGAGCCATGAGTTGGGCTAATGGACCGAGTTGGGCCTATTATTTCTATATTGGCTCTGCGGCCCAGTTAACAAAAATTAACCTTCTTGTTAATGAACCTAGACAAGTATAAGTCTAGGTTCATCTTCAACCTTGAGCTGCTTCTTCTTCGATCTAGTAACCTGTAAAACAGAGAGAGAAACAGAGTATTAGTGAATTCCGGATATCAATCTATCCGAAGAGAGATGTACCTCAATTGAGGGAACTCTATAATTCTTGTGTGCTTTTCATATGTGTTTTCAACATACCTTCATCTAAAACCGAGAGTCCAAAATCCGAGAGTTGAGAGAGATTCTTCTTGAAGCATCATCCGAATTGAATCAGATTATTTCTACATCAACAAGTGGTATCAGAGCCCAGGTTTTGGCTCAGGTCAGTATCGATCGGTAGAAGGAAATAAGGAGATTCAAAGGGATTAGAAGATACCTCATTCTAGAGAATCGTTGGAGAAGAAAGACAAATATCCGTCTGAAGAAGGCACGTCACAGTTGCATTGGAAGCTTTGGCGGAGTACTCTCCGAGTATCGATCGCCGGATAATCACAGATAACAGAAATTGTTAAGTCCAGGAACTCAAACAAGATTCATATCAAAACAAAAGAACTCATCTTCATACATTCAAGATCATTCAAAGAGTTGAAGGTTCGTGTGGCTCAGATATATAGTTAGACAGAAAATCTTTCAGTTTTGATCCTTTATTCTGCAGGTAATTGATCAAGCAAACTGTTATTATCTGACTATGGAACCTACACAAGGAAAGTTTGAGGTGGAAAAGTTCGATGGAAAGGGAGATTTTGGGTTATGGAAATACCGTGTGATGGGTCAGTTTGAGATTCTGGGATTGCTGGATGTTCTTGAAGAAGAACACAAAGAGGAATCTGTGTTAGAAGAAACTACAGAGAAAGGAAAGGAAGTAAAGGTTGAAAAGCAAGAAAAGGATTTGAATTGGGCTAAACGAGATAGAAGAGCAAGGAGTTTACTCGGTCAATGTCTCACAGACTCAGTTCTAAGGAAGATTATGCACGAACCTACGGCTTATGATCAGTGGAAAGCACTAGAAAGAGAATACCAAACAAAGACAAAGGCTAATAGAATCTATCTTAAGAAACAATTCTCATGTTTTAAGATGGATGAAGATAAGAAAATTGAAGAAAATCTTGACAGGTTCTTGAAGCTAGTTAATGATCTTGCAAGCCTAAAAGTCATCATTCAAGATGAAGATCAAGCTATAGGCTTGCTCAATAGTTTACCGCCACTATTTGATCCATTGGTTCATACCCTTCAGTTTGGAAACGCCAAAGATACACTCACAGTGGAGGATGTCATCACAGGAGCTTATGGAATGGAATTAAATCTTATACAAAAGGGGTTGTTGTATAAGAAAAGGAATCAAGCAGAAGGGTTAATGGTTGAGACTAGAGGTAGATCAGAGAATAGGGGAAACGGTAAAGGTAAAGGAAAAGGCAGGTCCAAGAGTAGAGGCAGATCCAAATCAAGGCCTAAACAAGGAAACAATACCAAGGGCTGTTGGGTGTGTGGAAACGAAAACCACTGGAAGAAAGACTGTCCGCAAAGAGGTCAGAACAAGAATCAGGGAAAGGGTCAAAACTCTGCAAATGTTGCAGTTGTTTTACCTGAATCTTCAGCTTTAGTTGCAAGTCTAGTAGCCACAGAAGAAGAATGGGTGTTAGATTCAGGATGCTCATTTCATATGACACCTAAAAGGGAACATCTAACAGACTTCAAAGAGTTAGAAGGAAGACGCGTATTAATGGAAAATGATACTTCCTGTGGTGTGAAAGGTATAGGCAAGCTGTCTATAGAGAATCTAGATGGGACCTTAATCACTCTCAGTGATGTCAGATTTGTACCAGACATGAGCAGAAATTTGATATCATATGGACAGTTAGAAGAGTCAGGATGTCATTACATAGGAAAAGATTTCCGTGTGATTTTCTATAAAGGAGAGGAGAAAGTTCTATCAGGAAAATATAGAAATGGGTTGTATTATCTTGAGGGCCAAGTTAAACAAGCTGAAGCAAATGCAGCAGGTATTAACATAGATATAACAACTAGATGGCATCGCAGATTGGCTCATATGGGAAAAAGGTCTATGGAAACTCTAGTTAAGAAAGGATGTCTTAAGAGGGAAGATATAAAAGAACTCAACTTCTGTGAAGCATGCGCATTGGGAAAATCACATAAACAAAGTTTCCCTAAGAAGGCTAAGCATGAGTCAAATGGCATTTTGGAATACATTCACTCGGACTTATGGGGCTCACAGAATGTAACTCCAAGTTTCTCAGGGGCACAATACTTTATCAGTTTTATAGATGACTACTCAAAGAAAGTCTGGATATATTTTCTAAGAAAGAAAAACGATGCTTTTCAAGCATTTGCAGACTGGAAAATTCTGGTTGAAAATCAGACATGAAAGAAGATAAAGTGCTTGAGGACTGATAATGGACATGAATTCTGGAATGCTCAATTTGATAATCTATGCAGAGAATCTGGAATTAAAAGACATAAGATAGTTCCTTATACGCCACAACAAAATGGGGTTTCAGAAAGAATGAACAGAACTATAATGGCAAGGTGCGAAGTATGTTGGCAGAAACAGGTTTAAGTGGAGAATTTTGGGCAGAAGCGACAAATACAGCAGTTTATCTAATAAACAGGTCTCCCTCCTCTTCAATCAACTTCGAGATTCCAGAAGAATTATGGTCTAGTTCGAAACCATCATATGGACATCTTAAAAGTTTTGGATGTGTTGCTTACGTGCACACTATACAGGATAAGATAAATCCTAGAGCACTAAAAGGAATTTTCATTGGTTATGGTCAAAACACTAAAGGATATAGGATTTGGTTAATCGATGAAAACAAAGTTGTTATAAGCCGTGATGTCGTTTTCAATGAGGAAGTGTTGTACAAGGATGCTGAAACAGAACTTAAGCAAGATCCTATTCAAGTACTAAGGACTAAGAAGTCTACAGGAAAACGTGTAACTTTCAAAGAAGATTTAGAGGAGGTATTGGATGAAATTACAAGGCAGAAAGTATACATTGAATCTAGAGGGGTCACCAGATCAGGTGGAGCAAGGGAAGGTTCAGTACCAGAAACTACAAATGACTCAGAAAACCAGAGTGAAGGAGAAGTGGTTTCAGATACAGAGAGTTTAGAAGACGCAAGAGATGATCTAAGTACTGAAACAAGTGATCTTCAGGGAACAGAACCTAGCACAGACCTAAGTGACTATTTGTTGGCCAGAGATAGACAGAGAAGGGAAGTTAAGCCACCGTCAAGATTTGAGGAAGCAGATCTAGTGGCATATGCTCTAGCTAGCTCAGAGGATATAGAACTTTATGAGCCTAAAGACTACAAAGAGGCTATGACTATCAAGGAGAAAAAGAGATGGCGTAGGGCCTTAGATGATGAGATGGATTCACTTATTCGTAATCAGACGTGGATATTGGTAGATAAACCTAGTGATCAGAAGGTAATAGGGTGTAAATGGATTTTCAAACTCAAACCTGGAATTCCAGGAGTTGAAAAACCAAGATATAAAGGTTGTCTCGTGGCAAAGGGTTATTCTCAGGTGGAGGGAATTGATTATAATGAGGTCTTTGCCCCAGTGGTTAAGCATGTCTCAATTAGGCTATTGTTATTAATAGTTACTAATTGGGATATGGAGTTAAAACAACTTGATGTTAAGACAGCTTTCTTACATGGAATTCTACATGAAACTATCTACATGCAACAACCAGAAG
>OVBA01007656.1:0-14068 GCA_900406435.1 Lepidium aucheri | reverse complement strand
TTGAGAAACCTTTCTTTATATAATAAGATTAGTAATAAAAATTACTTTTTGTTAAAATAAAGTTTTTAACAATTAATATTCCTGATTTTCTTTTAGATTAAGATTACTTTTATGTTAGAAATTCTTTTTTGATTAGGATTATCTAAATATTAAAGAAATCTATTTAAATATATATTTTATCTAGTTTTTTAAAAAATAAATAAATCCAGGAAAATTTTGGATCATTGGATCTGACATGTGGAAGGATCTTGTTAATTGCTAACTTTGAGAAACCATTTTTTATATAATAAGATGTTAGTAATGAAAATTACTTTTTGTTAAAATTAATTTTTTAACAATTAATATTCCCGATTTCCTTTTAGATTAAGATTTTTTTTATGTTAGAAAGTCTTTTTTGATTAGGATTATCTGAATATTGAAAAAATTTATTTAAAGATATATTTTATCTAGTTTTTTAAAATAAATAAATCCAAGAAAATTTTGGATCATTGGATCTGACACGTGAAAGGATCCTGTTAATTGCTAACTTTAAGAAACCCTTCTTTATATAATAAGATTAGCAATGAAAAATTACTTTTTGTTAAAATTAATTTTTAACAATTAATATTTCTGATTTTCTTTTAGATTAAGATTTCATTTATGTTAGAAATTCTTTTTTTATTAGGATTATCTAAATATTAAAGAAATCTATTTAAAGATATATTTTATCTAGTTTTAAAAAAAATCCAAAAAAATTATGGATCATTAGATCTGACACTTGATAGGATCTTGTTAATTACTAACTTTGAAAAACATTTCTTTATATAATAAGATTGTTCAATTTAAAACATCGAGTTTGAGTTGGTATAGTGATATATAATCTTTTTACCAACCATGAATAAAAAAAAATAAGTTAATGAAAACTAACTAGTGATTTTTTCCAACTTAATACTAGCTTTTTCTCACAATAAATATTTTATTTGTATTTGAGATATCTTCTATAATATATGCCAAAAAAATTGGTTCTGAATATAAATTTAATTTTGATTTCTAGATTATGAAATCTATCACAAGTTCTCTAAATT
Source organism: Lepidium aucheri (assembly GCA_900406435.1). Taxonomy (NCBI): domain Eukaryota; kingdom Viridiplantae; phylum Streptophyta; class Magnoliopsida; order Brassicales; family Brassicaceae; genus Lepidium; species Lepidium aucheri. The sequence goes on along the minus strand of OVBA01007656.1, from coordinate 13,004 downwards.
TGTGTTAATTCAATAAATCAACCATTTTTTTAATGAAGAAGAAAGACTAACTTTGATCCATTGCTTAATGATGTTGTGGATCAGATTGATTTCTCCTCCCTTAATCCTTTGCTTCCTTTCACAATTCCTTCGATGGACAAAGAATCGATCGTCTTCTCTTATTAGTGTCTCGCTCTTTCACTTTTGTAGTCGTAAGTTTTCACAGGTTTTTCTTTTGTTATTAAATAACTTCACAATAATAGAGGAGGCACTTCTTTTTTATAATAGGAGAGATATCACTCACGTGTCTCTCCTTTTATTAACCACCTTTTCATAGATAAATATATATATAGTATATATATATATGTTTTGCATAGTATAATTATTATTCATCATACACACGTATATAATATATATATATATATATAATGTATAAGAACTTATTTAATTAGACAAGGGAAGAGGGTTATCAATACACCCGAGTCTAATGCTATTATCCAAAACCTATCTATCACGGTATCGACTTTCATATTAGAATCTGTAAACTTTAATATGAACTTGAACTTCATTATTAAACCGAGAAACATATCGACCACAAATAATAAAAATTATTCTTACATTCTCCCACTTGGTCATTATGTTGACTTAATTGTTTAATATCTATAATGCGCGCTTTTATATCAAGGTCATTAGTCCTTTAATTATTGTAACAAAATTAGAATTGATTGAATCATGGCGGTTGCCCATCATTGAACGACAAGTTCCATTCCATGTATCACAAACCAATTCTAACTTTATTATTTTCTTTCTTTAATATTGAGAAATACTTTAATTCTCAAATACACACGTTATCTTTAAACCAAAATGTATACATACACTATAATGATAACATGTTCAATAAAACAGAAACATATATCCTTAAATGAATTCAAAGTCTTACGAATACAATGAGCATAACATAACTAGAATAACAAGGTCTTACTTTGATATCGACCCAACATACCAACAACAAAGCTAATATCTGGTCGAGTACATGTTTGAACATAGTTCAAACTTCCAACCACTCATGCATATGGAATTCTTTCCATTTCCTTACTCTCCAATTCATTCTTTGGACATTGCATTTTACTAAACTTATCCCCCTTTTGAATTGGAGCTTTTCCTCCGGAGCAATTTTTTATCCTATATCTCTCTAAAATCTTATTGATATATCCTTTATGAGATAAACTTAACAGTCTTGTGATCTATCTCGAATTATTTTTATTCCGATCACATAAGATGTTCACCCATATCTTTCATTTTAAAGTTCTTAGAGAGATATTTCTTTATATCACATAGCATGCCCATGTCATTTGCAACAAGCAAAATGTCAATAACATATAAGACCAAAATAACAAACTTGCTCCCACTGAATTTCATGTAGATGCACCGATCAATGATGATCTCTACAAAACCATATGACGTAATGGTATCATTAAACTTTAAGTACCATTGTTTGGAAGCTTGTTTCAGTCCATATATTGACTTTTTCAACTTACACACCAGATGTTCTTTTCCTGTGGCCAAAAAACCTTTAGGTTGGTCTATATATACTTCTTCCTCAAGCTCTCCATTTAGAAAGGCTGTTTTTACATCCATTTGGTGAAGTTCTAAATCATAATGAGCTACCAAACTCAAAATAATCCTTGGAGAATCCTTCTTAGAAACTGGAGAAAAGGTCTCTTTATAGTCAATGCCATCTTTCTGGGTGGAACTTTTAGCAACAAGGCGAGCCTTGTGTCTTTCTATGTTACCTTTCGAGTCACATTTAGTCTTAAAGACCCATTTACAACCAACAGTCTTGAAACCATCAGGCAACTCTACTAAGTTCCATACATAATTAACACCCATAGAAGTCATTTCGTCTTCAGCGACATTTAACCATTTTTCAGAATTGTCACTTTCCATGGCTTTTCGGAATGTAGTCGGGTCTTTGTCAAGGCTTAAGTCACATTCACTTTGAATAGCATAAACCATATAGTCATTTGGAATGGCAGATCTTCTTTCTCTTATAGATCGCCTTATAGATTCTTGTGGTACACTACTCTCTTCTTGAATTGTGTCTGGTTCATTGACTACTTCTTCATCTAGAGGAGTTGGCTCTTGATTGTGTTGTTCCATTGGTGCAACACAATGAACAGGTGAAAGAGTTTCAACCTGAACTTCTTTAATGTCCACCTTTCTTTGTTCACCACTCCCGAAAGGGGTAAGGAACAATTACTTAACATACTCCTAACTATATCTATTAGAGTACGGTTTCACCTTTCAGCTACACCATTCTGCTGAGGTGTACTGGGCATTGTGTATTATGCAAAAATGCCTCAACTTTCAAGTAACTTAGTGAATGGACCAGGACATTATCCATTTTCATTGAATTTTCCGTAAAACTCACCACCCCTATCAGATCTCACTACTTTCACTTTTCTATGTAACCACATTTCTACCTCATCAATGAACACTGTAAGACATTCACTGATTTAGACTTTTCATGTAGTAGATAAGTATAACCATAACGTGAATAATTTTCAATGAAGGTGATAAAGTATTTTTCACCACTCCAAGATGGAGCATCAATTGGACCACATATATCGGTGTGTATTAACTCAAGAAATTGAGTACTTCTTGTGGTTGATTTCTTTACTATGTGTTTGGTATGCTTTTCTTTAATGCAATCAATACATACATCTAAGTCACTAAAATCCAATGGAGGAAGTATTTCATTCTTTACCAACCTCATAATTCTTTCTTTTGATATATGACCTAATCTTTTATGCCACAAGAAAGTTGGACTTTCATTAGATGCACTACGCTTTATGCCTTGATTTTCAACATTAAACAAGGACTCAGAAAACTTTATATCAAGATTAAACTTATAAAGTGAATCAAACTTTGTACCACTAGCATAAAAGTAGTCATTTCGGTACATAGAGAAAACACCATGTCCAATCTTAAAATTAAAACCTAAATCATCCAACCTACTTACGGAAACAAGATTTCTAGCACATTCAGGTACAAAGAGACACCCTTCAAGATCTATATGACATCCAATATCCAAGATCAACCTATAAGTCCCAATGCCTTCAATTTATGCCTTCATCCGGCTCCCAATGAACAGGTATTGTTCAGGTCCTCTTATGGGCTGGATCGAACTGAATCCCTGCTCATTATGAGATACATGAGTAGTTGCACCAAAATCTAACCACCAAATATTTTAAGCACTTTAATAAGGTTCAATTCAGAACAAACATATAAATGTTGCGTACCTTTCTTATCGAACCATGCCTTTCTTTTTGGACAGTCTTTCTTGAAGTGTCCTATTTTTTTGCAAAAGAAACACTTCCTTTCCTTTTGGATTTGACTTTCTGGCTGCTTCATGAAAGCTTTATCCTTAACACTTGATTTCTTTCTACTACTGCTGGCAACTCCATGACCTACGAGAAGAGCAACTTGACCCTTCATCTTCTTTAATCTCCCCTCCTCTTGAAACAGCATAGCCTTCAACTCCTGATAGTTCTATTTATCTTTAATGGTGTTATAATTCACCTGGAACTGGCTAAACTCAAGAGGTAAAGAGTTCATGATGAATTGGACTAAGAAAGGCTCATGAACTTCCATTTCCAAGACCTTTAACTTTGATGCCAAGTTAGACATATGCGTCACATGATCATGGATTGGCTGAGACCAGTCAAACTTTTTCGTAGTCAGCTCACACATGAGACTTCCTACAATCGACTTGTCCGCCAAATCCGATTGTGATCACTCCTTAATTTTCTTTATGAATTCCCTAGCTTTCTCAGTCTTTGGCATAGATGGCTTAATGCTTTCTGCCATTGTCATTCTCATGAGGTTCAAACTCAGCCTGTTAAATCGCTCCCAAGTCTCATAACAAGACTTATCAGCTTCGGAACTATCAACTATAATGGCTGAGGGCTCCTCATCAGTGAGTATTGAATGATCCAAAGACATTACACCCAGTGTGAACCGAATCTGTTCGAACCACTCCTCATAGTTCAGCCTATCAAATTTTACGACAGAGTTAGCCGATGCATACATACTAGATGAAGCTGCAATCATTTATACATACTTACTCTCTTAGTGCTTTGAGACTTTTATACAGATTCCTAAATTTTATACTAGAATTTAAAAGCATATGTTTAAGCAACCTTTGGGCAATACTTTAATACATGCACTATAAGTGATGCTTGTTTTAGATTTTAAGTACTTCATAATTAATCAAATCACACATATAAATCAAATAGATATGTTACCTTTGGGTAAACATACTATTGACTATAGCGGAAATAATTAATTCTTTTGTATTACTAAATATATCCAATGATCCACCTTTGGGTGATCTCCAAGGATAAAATAATAATTTAATTGATCATTAGAACTTTAATGTCATTTTAGCATCTCCTTAATCATGATCAATTATAATTTTACTTTAATATTTACATATATGACAAGACCACTTTGATGATTAACATGTCACATACAATGCAAACATTAAATCTTAATGGATAGATTTCTTTTATATTGTATTAATATTTCAAAATACAATTAATTACCCTAATTTCATATAATAAAACGGAAGCTTTAATTATATATATAAAACATACTTTGTGTAATAACAGTTATATATCATGTGTTTATTGCGCACTAACACACAACAACAATGTCGGCTACATCATGTAATAACATTTATATGTAATGTGTTTATTGCGCACTAACACACAACAGTAATGGCGGTTACTTCATGTAATAATAGTTATGGAATTATCAAGTAACATTCTTCAAGTGCTTATATAACTAGATCGTGCAAGAACAGACTTGATCCATTTACGATTTTATATCCGAATCTTGATCCAATTACATAATGAATAAATTTCAACCACTTCTATTCATAATTGATATAAATCCATGATATTGAGATTAAGATGATTAAACTTCGATCACTATTAACAAACCAAGACGTTTGTTTATCCGATCAAATGAATCACAAAATCATGAATCCTCTTTAAAATCAATTATATTCAACTTTTCTATGTGAACTAAACAAATCTTGATGGCTCTGATACCAAATATAAATTTAATTTTGTGATTTCTAGATTATGAAATTTGTCCCGAATTCTCTAGATTTGTGTTAATTTAACAAATCAACCACTTTCTTAATGAAAAAGAAAGACTAACCTTGATCCATTGCTTAATGATGTTGTGGATCAGATTGATTTTCTCCTCCCTTAATCCTTTGCTTCCTTTCAAAATTCCTTCGATGGACAAGGAATCGATCGTCTTCTCTTATTAGTGTCTCGCTCTTTCACTTTTGTAACCGTAAGTTCTCACAGGTTTTTCTTTTGTTATTAAAGAACTTCACAATAATAGAGGAGACACGTCCTTTTTATAATAGGAGAGATATCACTCACGCATCTCTCCTTTTACTAACCACCTTTTCACATATATATATATATATATATATATACGGATATATATTTGGTTTTGTATAGTATAATTATTATTCACCATACACACGTATATATATATATATAATATGTATACTTAATGTATAAGAACTTATTTAATTAGGCAAGGGAGAAGGGTTATCAATACACCTGATTCTATTATCATTATCCTAAACCTATCCATCACGGTATCGACTTTCATATTAGAATCTATAAACTTTAATATGAACTTGGACTTCATTATTAAACCGAGAAACATATCTACCACAAATATCAGAAATTATTCTTACACTGAATTTCCATATTTTTGGCTTACTGATTTATTTGCTCATTTAGGAGAGATTACATTGAAAATTTAGTTTGTGTGCAATCGAGAATGATGAATAAGCTTAATTTAATTCCATATTCTCAAAATTTTTATATTTATTTATATTTTAACATATGTATTTGATATAAATCTACACATTTTTACTTTAAAATTTTAACTATAATCAAATGAATAAGAATGCGAAGAATTGTGAATTTGATGGCATTTTGTTTGATAAAGTCATCATTTTTGGATAATTTCCAACGAATGGAAATTGTTCTGATCATATGGATAATATCACATGACATAATTTTCAACTAATGAAATTTAATATTATGATGTGTATACACATTATATATACATGATCAGTAGTTATCGAATATTCATTGTTATGATAAAGTGGTCATTTTTGTTTGTTTTTGTCAACCATTGACATTTGATGTAATTCTTTACAACTTTACTGTTAGTTTGCCAAAAGTTCTCTTCATTTAATAGTATAGATAAATTTTCATGTCAAACATGTAGAAAAAGATGAACTACTCATATCAAATATGCTTATTTTGATTTTGAATATAACTAATAACTATTTTCGAAGTTCACATAATTGAATCAAGTTCATTTTATAAATTTATTGTATTTGTATGACAAGTATTCACTGAAATTTAACTTTAAACTCCAATGGCAGCTATGATAAAAATTTATATAATGTTAGTGATATTCTAAAATCTTTCATCATTATTTATTTTTATCCTGATATTTATCTTCACAATTTATTCATATTGTCATTTAAACATTATGGTGAAAAAGTAACTAACAAATATTTTCATAAAGATAATATGGTACATAATTTGCAATTGTTTTAATGAAAGATTGTGTCATATATCATCTACAAAATCGTCATTACAATGAAATGACACTAAAGTTACGAACCTTAAACCTTTGTAGATCTTAGTTTTGAATTGCTTTCTCGCAACTCATCTCAATGCAATGAAAATTATTGAGAAGATATGTGAGCATTACTTCAAGAGATACATAGATATATCCCTTTAAACCAAAGTCTCTTCCATGCTACTTTTGTAGATAGCTATGGTTTCTTTCTCCTACTTTAGAGCCAATTATTATGTCGCATGTAAACCTTGAAACTTTACTTGACCTTCCAAACCACGATTGATGGTGTTTTTATCAATTTAACTATCAAAACACATTAGGTTTGTCGTTACAAGCTGTCTCTAGAGGACATTTAGAGCTAGTTCCAAGCTTTGAAAGTTATAAACATTTTTGATTCTAATCATTCTTTCTTCTTTACCTAATAAACGTGTTTTATGACAGCAGCCTTGTTTCCAGATTGTTGTTTTTCATACGATGATTAAACAACCAGTCCAAATTCTTTCACAAATATGAGAGCAACTTTAATGTTGTCTTGATAGCAAGGATGGAATTATCTTATCAGTATCATGTTTGAAATTCCTCTAATCAATATTGATAAAAAGATATTATGTTGACAGTGGTTCATACTCTTGTTCGTGGTCATACAAAATACATGTAGCACTGGTCATATCACGAGCAACATGGATCCAACATGTATCGTGACGTCTGTGATCTTTTATATCTCATGTGACTTTTAACAACATATCACTAGATGACATAATGGTCTGGAATTAAATCTAACTGATAGTGACAACAAGGAGCATAAACCCTATAGAAAACATCGATATTCAAATGGTTTGAGGAACAAACTAATCAATGTTGATTTTGAATCAAACGTAATTCCATATTGTGCTTATTTTGATTTTGAATATAACTAATAAATATTTTCAATGTTTTAAATAAGTGAATTAAATTGATTTTTAATCTCATTGTATTCTTATGAGATATATCCACTGAAAAATTAATTTTAAACTCCAATCACAACTAAGATGGAATTTATTTAATGATAGTGACATTCTCACACCTTTCGTCATTAATTTTTTCATCCTAATATTTATATACACAAGAGTTTTATTCATTAAAAAAATTTTCATTTTCATTTAAACACTATAGTGAGGAAACTAACAAATGTTTCCATAAAGACAATGTCATACATTACTTTTTCATATTGTTTTAGTGAAATATTGTGTCATATGTTATTATCTAGAAAATTATCAATACAGTAAAATGACATTAAATATTACAACTCTTAAACTCTGGTAGAGAATTGATTTTTGGCAACTCATATTTCGACATAATAAAAATTGTTGAGAGGATAAGTAGATTTTATGTGGTAACTACATCCACTACGAAAAGTATTAGACATGCTGCAAGAGACATGAAAATTGTAAGTAGATATCACTGTGATGCTCAAGGGGTAAATATTGAGGAGACAAATGCAGTTTCTGATGAGATGAGTAGTTATAATGATGATTCTGAGGGAGATGAAATATTGATGAGAAGCATTAGAAGGTTATTAGGTTTTAATAGGCTTCCATAAATTGTTGTTTAAGTTTAAAGCTAAAATTTTAATATTTATTTCACATAAAAACAAGTTAAAAGTAGTAAAAGAAAAGAGATTCTGATATATGTTGAAGACATAACCACAAAATTCTTTTCTTGTCTCGTATAATACTCAAGTATGTGTATTTTTTTTGGGAAGACATCTACCATATCAATAAAGTATTTACTCCAAGAAGAAACTAGAATTAAATTTTTTTAAAGCTAGTGGATTGATTAGAGACCAAGGTCAACATGATTGTTGTTGGACTTATCTTGCCTTTGATATGGTTAATGCATCACTTATCTACATGGGTGGAAACATAACTCTAAGCCACTATGTTTTAGATATCAGATACAAAATGTTGATAATAATTTATTTACAAAAGCTGAATTGCATAAGAATAAGGATAAGGAAAAGGAAGTAGATTGTTGCTATGAAGAAAATCAGAAACTCATCATATCTTTCAACACTTTCCATGGAGCACCAACTATCACCTTATACTGGGGCAAGTGCCTCATACAAATTTTGTTTTCCTTCATATAATTTTATACTATTTTTATTTTTTCCTAATTTTTTTATCGTTTATATACATTAGTGTCTCATACTGGAAATTGTCCTAGAACTGCTACTGACCTCATCTATGTAATGACATAGCAGATTCTCAAGTTCATTTCATAAAGATTCATAATTGGGCAATGTATTCACTCTACACACTTGCACAATAACTTAAGACCAACACATTTGAATAAGAGTTAGAAAAAATGGTTCGATGTGAGATCGCCAAATGTTTGTGAGGTCCTCTATTCAGTTTCCGAAATAGTGTAAAAATAAGTGATTTGAATCATTGCTATTTGACAATGACCTGTTCTAAAGTGATCCATCTTACATCATATATAAGGGATCCCTTGGTCCGAAGCGAAAAAACAATGTCACTCGATCATTATCAAACTAACTACAATCTGAATCTGTCCGATAAATTTAAGCAGAAATCATTTTAAATCTTGCATTTGTCACCTCACTAAAATCTACAGAATTTGACAGCTGCCTCACATCAAGTAATGAAACGATCAAGTGTCTAACATGAATTTTAATTTTATTCTATCATTTAAATATAATATATTATTGTTTGGCTTTTGCATAGATTAGTAAAGGATGAAGTATAAATAACCTCATTGATTCCATATATTGTTGGATTATGAATCTAGTGACAAATAAAAAACAGATGAAAGACAAGAGAAATTGATGAAAGCAGAGATGCAACGTGAAGCTGCTGGGCTTGAGCAATAACTCCACTTATCTGGTACAAGATTACAAGGTGGTTTACTCGAGTCTTTTACTCTGCAACTCTATTATCGTATACTCTCAATAATGAAGGTGAAACACACCGAAGAAAAATCTCAAAGTAACAGAGAAAGGAAGAGAGATCGGTCGAACTACAAAAGGGAAGCGATTAGATTATCTATTTTAAGATGATCATCTAATTATACTTATCTCTTTCCTTTTATTGTTCTAACATAATCAAAACCATTTTATATCTTCATATCTGAATCTCTATATTCCTTTTATCTTCTTCATTGATTTATACTATACCAAGAAACAAGATTGATTAAGATGGGTTTAATAATCTTCATGGCCTTTATTACATAATAATTTAAGCAAACTAAGGCTCAAATCAGTTTTACATTTCGATGTAACAAACCCAACATATAATTTTTACGGAGTAGATAAATGAAACATTCATAGCTTAATACAAACAAATCTCAAATGGTGTAGCATGTCCTTCAGCAAAAACAAAGGCCCATGTTTGCAAACCCACATTCATAGTCACACATACAAATAAGATCAGAGTTTTATTCAAATTCTCTCCGACAAATAAAACAAATAATATTTAGTGTTTTGATACTCAAGAAAAATTAAACCGGAAAAAAAAAATTGAATCCCGGTTCGTTTTCTTCTTCTCAGTCATCTTTATTTATTTTTTATTTACATAGAGACAGATTCTCCATTCCCATCATTACTCTCTCTTGCTGCAGTCTGCTCCAATGTAAACCGAACCGCTTAACCATAATGCTTCTCGAATCCTCTCTACCAATTTGTAAAAGTTAAAAAAACCGGTTCTCTTGTTCAATTGTTGAACCTCAATTACGTTGAAAATTTCCGAGTAAAAATTTCAAGCCGGTTCGGTTCGGTAACCAATTTATTTTATGGTTGGTTAGGCCTATAAGCGGGTTGGTTAACTAAACGACGTAGTTTTTGTCTAAGAGCATCGGCCCAAACTAAGCCCACGTCTCTTTGCTTGTTCTTCATCTCCACCATCACAAGTTCGTCTGTTAGCCGGCGAACTTTGACTACGACATTGGCTACCCCATGTGGCCCTTCAAGCTTCATCGCTCTCTCTTTCTTCTTCCCTATTCTCAGATTCAACTGCCTCGCTACTTCCTCCACCTTCATCATTATCTCCGCCGGACTCTCGTCGGAAACGAACTGGTCACAGTGGTCCGGTGTCACGAAATTACTAAACAGACCGGTAAGATTAGAGGTCGATGCCGATGCAATTATGTCGAATGCGGTAAGGTGTTTGCCGCTTTCCTCTAGATCGTAATCGTCGGCTTGAATTCCTATGATTTCATATGGATCTACTCCATGACTGAACCAAGGATCGTGTAAAATCTCCTCCACGGTGATCCTCTGTACTGGATCTGGATCCAAGAGACGACGGAGTAGTCTCCGTAGATCTGAAGACGTCCATTCCGGTAATTTGTATTGAGCCTTGTGGATTTTTCGGTAGAGTCCCATTAAGTTTGAATCGCGAAACGGCAAGTAACCGGCGTTAAGGAGGAACAAAACGACGCCGCATGACCAAATATCCGCCTTAGCACCGTCGTATCCTTTTTTCAAGAGAAGCTCCGGTGCCACGTAAGCTGGAGTTCCACAGAGAGTGTGTAGCATCCCGTCAGGCTGAATCTGCTCCTTCATCGCACTGAGACCGAAGTCCGAAACCTTAAGATCACGATTCTCATCGAGAAGAAGATTCTCCGGTTTCAAATCACGATGGAAAACTTCTCGTGCGTGACAATACCTCACAGCGGAAATCAACTGCCGAAAATATTTCCGACTAAGTCCCTCCGTAAAACGATTGGTGACTCTGGAGAAAAGCTCACCGCCTTTAGCTAACTCCATGACGAAATAGATCTTCGTTTTGGTAGCCAAAACTTCGTTGAGGTGCACGACGTAAGGATGACGAAGACGGCGCATGACAGATATTTCTCTCTTAACGTGCGCCGTAAGACCGTCTTTCAAACGCTTCTTCTGCACGACTTTGATGGCGACGCTTTCGCGAGTCTGAACATCTTCCGCTTGGTAGACTTTAGCAAACGCGCCGCTACCGAGGAGCTTGCCGAGATCATATTTACCGAACAACGCCGATTTGTTATCATCTCCGATGACGTCAACGATGATTGAATCGGAAGATTTTGAGTCCTCCGCCATTAACAATCAAAGACAGGAAAACAGAAACAGTCTATACAAAACAAATTGAAAAAGTTATAGCGCGCGATGCCTCTTCTTATTGTAAATTATCTTTGACTTTTTTTTATTTTTATTTTTTTGTATTATTAAATAAATATATTATCATATATGACAATTTCAATACAATCCAGATTAAGGAGAGTCATTTTATCGTAAGATTTAAATAACAGCTTTTCATGATTTATTTTTTTCATTTGTGATGGTTCATGTTCTTTTTGTTGTTGTAGTTAACTATTACAAAAATCATCTGTATTTTTTCTGGTCAACCAAAACATTCTAATTCCAGGTGGGATTTATATATGTAGGAGCAAAACTCAGACATTAAATATTCATCATTGACAAAAAAAAATTGAAAAAAAAACAACGTGGATGTACGTCACTTCCAATTCGTGATTCATGAAGATGGTTTAAGCTTCAATTACCGGTTTAGATGGTGGTTGTTGATGCTAAGACTCAACACTCGTAAAAATTGTGGGACTTTGAATCGAATAGTTTATTGAGCGAAAATAGATTACAAACGAATGCCGAACAATTCCTTTGCTTGACTCACAAGCTCTAGGGTTTTCTCCTCCTTTTTTTCTCTATCTCTTTTCCTGACTATTGACTAGTATTTATAGGCTTTTTAGACCTAGGGTTTCGGCGAATATTCTCTCGAGATTCCCCAAGATTTCCGGCGAGCATGGAGAAGGTTGGTTGCTCGCCTAGTCGGCTGCGCTTTTCGTGCTCGCCCCCAAAGATGTTACGCGGCTCGCCTAATCTCCTGCTCGGCCCATCTTCTCTAATCTATTATTATTGGGCCTCTCAAGGTTTTTGGGCCTGGTACCAACAGGAGCCCCCCAGCTTTTGAAGCGGCTTAGTCGGTTTGGAAGCATATCCCGTTGGAGATTTTTCCTTTTCCTTTGATAAGCTCATATCTTCGAGAATCTAGGTTTTCCATGCTTGATTTGCTTCTGTTCCCTCTTCTATTTATACCGGTCCTTTGCCTTCTTTCTTTTGTATCTCTAAGTGACCTTTGCAAGGATTTCTTCTACAGACTGCGTAAGCAAAGACGCTAAGACCAATGGTTCTCACTCTTTCTGTGCTCATGGAGTTTTTTGCTTCTGTTGTTTCATGTCTCGAGGATGACTCGTGTTGTTTTTCTTTCAGGTCGCAATCCCCGCTCTCGCGGAGACCAAAATCGTCCTCGTTCGATGGTGTACACGCGTCCCAATGCTGGAGGAGC
>OVBA01007655.1:0-14068 GCA_900406435.1 Lepidium aucheri | reverse complement strand
GGCGAGCTTAGACGGCGAGGAGTGGTCTTGAAGTGGTACTCGCTGGTTAGTTCCGAGTCGAATGATCCGAGTGACTTAGGTTGAGCTTCCCTCGCAATTGATAGGTCGAGGGAGATGATNATGCTCCTTTTTGCTCCATTTCCTAAGAAAATCCCAGAACTCCAAATGCAAATGCAAAAAGTGCAAAACTAACCTAAATGGACCTAAATGCAAGTGAAACTAGCTAGATGGACACAAAAACAACCTAAAATGGTACTCTAAAACCATTAAAATCACACTTATCAATTACTCGAGACGAGTTGGTTTCTTCCAAATTCTATGCATTTGAGAGTTTTCTGGATTCTTCCAAATTCTATTCACTGTAACGTGTATTGTACCAATATGAGCATCGTCTATAAAATGGCCCAGCACCAGACTATGTCATGGAGGATTTGGATCCAGAAATTGATCATTGGGTATTGATGCAGATACAACACCTTCAGCAAATTTCAGACTTAGATCATAAGAGACAATTGACAGAATAGACTTGCGAGCCGCCGAAACCCAGGGTTTGTTTTGGTTGTCCGGAGAGAGACTGTGAGAACGTGAGCACATCGGCGGAGAGGAAGGAGGGGCCTCCATGGAAAAGGTAGAGGAGGACGAAGAAAAAATCACCCTAGAAAGAAAAAAAAAAGATCTGTTCAACCGATCCAATTTTTTGAATCATCCATTGATTAAATAGATAAAAAAATTGTATTAACAATTTTAAAATAATAAAATAATGATAGCATAAATTTTTACAACTTTGCGATTATTTTCTCAAATGCATCTTATTAAAATCATTAGAACATAACTCATAATTATGCTATTTTCGTATGTCGATGTGTTAACACAAAGATTAAACATAAATACTGAATATATTGTTGACAGAAAACAAAATTCAAGTGTTAATATGACATAATTGATCTTTGATTTGTATATCTTAAGTTTTAGAGTTGTATTAAACACTTCATTTTATTACAACCGGTAGGATAATTTTCAACAGTCAGTAATGATTTTTTTGTCAACAAGTAATATTTTGGATCGACAATGACCCGATCTATAGCCTAAGTTCTCCAACTGAAGTTAGATAAAATTCAAATTTACCATATGATATTTAGCTAAATGAAGGACAAACCAACTAAACCACTTGTTTGTGGTAATTACCAATCATGATTCCTGACCTAAGAAGTGATATTATGGAACCCATGAATAAACATCTCTTTCACATTAAGTTAAAATGAGTATGACCCATGAAATAAAGAGATAATTAGAAAAAGAGCAGTGCAAAAGTCATTCATAACTCAATACCCTTTCTTAGCAAGTTAGGTACAGTACTTTTTAGTGAGGAAAAATGAGAGTTTTTTTGTTCAATAAAATACTGTAAATTTGTTAAGAATAACTTTACAAGATACTGTAGTTTCTATTTTATTAAAATTTATCAAATCTTTTATAAATTTTAGTAAAAAACTATTTTGATTTTTACCCATTCCGACACAACTATAGACTAATGTAAGTATGAATTTGTGCTTGGTTTACCTAGGACTCAACATGGACATGATTCCATCTTTGTAGATGTTGATCGTTTTTCTAAAATGGTTCATTTTGTTTGTCGCAAGATGATGGATGTTGTGCAGGTAGTGAAACTATTCTTTCGAGAAATTTATCGACTTCATGGCATGCTCCTATCAATAGATCTAGACACGGACTTGCAATTTCTTGGCCATTTCTAGAGATACCTCTGGAAGATGCTACACACTCAATTGGACATGAGCTATGTGTACCATCCATAAACTGATGGACAGATTAAAGTGATAAACAGATTACTAGGGAATCTCCCTCGATGCCTAGTTAAAGAAAACAACAAGACATTGGCTTCCTTGTTACAAATTCACTCATAATCATGCGGACTACTGTTCTAGTGGGATGGCTCCTTTTCCAATCAATTATGATCATATAGCCTCGGACCGCTCCCAACCTTACAACCTTACCATACACTACAAGATTTCACATAACAGCTAATGAGTTTGTAGACACACTATGGGAGTATGTTGATCCTTCGAATAGTTTCAAAGGAGATAATAATTAATTTTCCTAAAGACTATAGATTTGAGTAATTCGGTCTTATATTTCTCCAGAGAGAGAATTGTCCTCTTGTCTTTACTTTGTTCTCGCTTTATACTTTCTTAGTCCGATCTTCCTCATTAATGTTGATGAGTTCGCTCCTTCTTTTAATGATCTCATCATTCTCCTGTGATTAAGTTAGTATGTCCATTTTGTTTACTCGAATCAGTTATCATAAATGCTGACGAGCTCGTATATCCATTAATTTTGCCTTGATCGAATCATAAGGTGGGCTTATCAAATTGTTGGACTGATTTTTGTTATGGCCTCTCTTAACGGACCTAACCTATTTGGGTATCACCTCTCGCCCCCCAATCTTGTCAAATCTCAAAAGATTTGGGAAGATTTGTTTTTTTTCCCCCGATTTTCTTTCCCACTTTGATTGATCGTGATCTCGAATTTCTCATACTCAGTGGCCCTTTTAAACCGCCATCTCTTCCTACTCTCAGCTCGTAGTCTTTTCTATTGCGGTCTAGGTAAAGACTCTTCATATTTATTTGGTTATTGTTTTTCTTTTCCTATTTTTTCTGCCTTTCCCTTTTTCTTTTTTACTCTCGACTTCTTCCCCCTTTCTTTTTCTTTTCTTCTTCGCTCTCGACTTCCGCCGGTTGTTTGCTATGGCTACAAAATTATCTTACGAAAATCCATCATCAACGAAACCTACCTCTTCTACTGGTCTATCTAACTGTTTGACTTCTCGTTTGCCTCGTCTGGCGAGAAATGATTTGGAAGATTTTAGGGTTAACTATAAGGTCCCTAATGAAATTGATCTCCATCTTCCTTCGAATTCTTTTCCGGGTTATGTTTTGATTTCTTTCTCTTTCTTCAAAAATTGTCTCCTTTAATTCCTGATTCCTGAACTTTTACTCTTCTTGCTTAATTCGTTGGATCTTTCGTTTAAGCAAGTCATGCCGGACTTCATGTGTTCCATGATTACGTCTCTAGTTCTTGCCCATGAAGTTGGTGAGACACTTTCTCTAGGAGTCTTTCTCCAACTTTTTTTTGCCCGCCGAGCTGGAGCTCGCTCAATTTTCTATGCTTATGCTTGCCCGGGGGTTAAGTTTTTGGAGGGTCTCCCAGTCTGTCATGATGGGTGGTTTGAGAAGTCCTTATGTTTTAACTGTTGTCCAGAGTCGGTTGAGGATTTTTCTCACGACCAAGTGCTTGACTCTGACAGCATCATCCGTGGTCTGATTTTAGTAAAGTAGAGACTCTTTTACGTGCATCCCCTTTTTTTTACTCGCACTCACGATCTTTTATTTTCAGCCTTTCCCGAGCCGGTGCTAGAAGCTAGGAGGTTGTCCGCGCTGGTTAGGAAGATCAAGCGAGCTGGGTTTCATTGGAGCTCATTTACTCCGGAAAGAGTTTGTTGCGCTTTCTTTTCTGTCACCCCTCTTCTCACATTTCCAATGGTCCAGTCTCCTTCATCCCATCGCTCGGGTCGTCTCGAGTCCTCTTCTCAAGCTGGTTAGTTTTTCTTCATCTCCTTTGCATGTTATCATTATTTGTTGTTTTCCTTCCTTTAAACAATGTTGTGGCGCATATGTATTTGGAGACTTTGGCCTAGGTTCTCGACGTTGTTCTGGAGCTTCTGTTCGTGCTGACACCCCGAGTCGTTGGTGGAGTGATAGATCTTCTGGATCTCTGATTCGGGAGGCTGATGTCCCTCTAGATACTGCTGGATCTGTTCCGGAGGTGGAGCATGTCGTTATTCGAAGGAGGGGCAAGGAACCCTGTTTGAGTAGAGATACTCATCCTCGTCCTTTGCTTGTTGGTGAGGAGCATCCTTCAAAGTGGGCTCAAGATACACCAAGCTCATCCTCTGGTAACCTTTTTCATTCATGATCCTTCAACCATACTCGCGATCATCCTATCGTTGAGGACCCGCAGAAATTATCTGAGTTTCTTCATCGCCTGACTTCACAAGGTCGAGTCCTTCCTCCTTTGGATGATATCTAAAGATGCCTACATTGTTCTCGCCAGCGCTTTTTGGACGGTAATCTTGCTCTATTCGTGCCTCATTCCATATTATTCTTGCTAAGGTTATAACCATTTTCTTCTTTACAGTTTATGGTTCCGATCAACAGGACCATTGGCAGCTGTGAGTCTGGTTCCCTGACTCCTGCGGCTTCAAATATCGTGGGCCCCTCCTTAAAATGATGTGGCTAACTCGATTAAGATTTTGAATGATGCAGTGGTGGCTCGTGATGCAGATATTGCCGAGCTTCGTGTTGAAGTAGAGGAGGCGAGGAAGCAGTTAGCTTCTACTCGTCTGGAGGTTGATTATCCTTTAAAAACTCTTTGTTTCGAGCATCATCAATGGAGGATTTTTGTTGATAGGGAAATTGCATGTGTCGTTCGTAAGAAGTCTAGCTCGTTGAGGACGTGGTACAAGGATCACCTGGTTGAAGTCTGTGGCACGTTCAAGCGTCTGAGGAGGCATTCTGACTACCGGGTCATAAAGTCTAGGACTGACGTCAAGCTTCAGTTGGTGAATGAGATGAAACATTGCGTTCTTACTATTGATAACTTCTCCCTTACTACTAAGAAGGATCGTCTTGCCTTGGAGGATTACAAGGATGATACCGAGGACGTGTCTGACCTTAGCTCAGGTCGTTACTGTTTCGTTACCGACTCCCAGAATGATGCTAGTACCAAAGTCTGTTGTGAGGCCGCTACTACCCCTGATGGAGGCCCCAGCCTCTTGATAGATTGATAAATTTTATTTCTTTTGTTATTTTGATTCTTTTGTCAGCATGCCTTTACTTTCTCGGCGTGTTCTTATGAACTTTGAATTTTGTGATTTCTTTCTTTTAGTTTCCAGATATTTGTTTATTATATTTTTATTGAAGTGAGCTTTGAATTTGCCTTTGATCTGGCCAGTTGTTTAAGAGGGCTTGTCTCATCTTTCTCCATGAAACTCACTTTGTTAATTAATTAATCTCCTTTGCTGCTAGCGTTTTATCCCGCTTGAAGAGTTGAAATCAGGTGCATGTTTACTTATTGCACTGTTTCTGCTTATTTAATTGAGCTTTTGTTTTGCTTTAAGCCCGTACCTTTTGTCCTTTTCTATCAATTTTGACCATCCGTTTGAATTTCTCCTTTTGACTTGGACAGTTTATATTCTTATCAGGGGTCACCGGCTCTCCCGGTTACAATCTTTTGTATAGTTGGCTTAATTCTTCCCCTCTTCTTATTTTCAGTTATCTTCATCGTCAATTCTTAACAGGTAACCTTTTTACTTCTGCTGTTTTTCTCATTTTGTGATTTTTGATAACTTTTCAATTCCCTCTAGTTATTGTGTATGATTTTTTCCTCTCGATCCTCATATTCTTCTTGAAATTTCATGGCCACGGAATCTAGCACTCATCCCCTCACTTCTGCTTCTCACTCTCTTTCTTTTAATTATGATAATAATTTTAAGACTGTCTCCGATGACTCTCGGAGGTGCGCGACTAAGCCGGTGGTCTCTTGGTAGAAGAAATCGCAGGCACTTGACGCCGAAGGCCTCGATTTTTTCAGAAGGCTTATAACTTTCCAGAGGATCTCATTGCTGTGGTCCCTGGTGAGAATCAGACTCTTGAGGACGCTCTGCCAGGATGAGTTTGCGCTTACGCCACTTATTTTAGTGACCATCATCTTTGTTTCCCAATTCCTAGTTTGCTTTTCTTGATTCTTCATTCCTTGAACCTCTTTTTTGCTCAAATGTGTCCGTCGTTTCTTCGTATCGTCCTTGTCTTTTTGGTTCGCGGTGTTGAAGCGGGCATCCCCATCGAAGCTTTCAAGCTCCTTTGATTTTACGTCGTCAATAGGAACCCCAGCTCGAAGACAGTTTACCTTTCTAACCGCGACGAGTGCATGGTTCTTGATGGGATCCCTAATACAGATACAAGATGGACGCAGCAGTTCTTCTATTTCAAACCTTCTCCTGCGGCTATCAAGGGTTTTGATCCCAGTTACGTCCTTTAGACTTGGATGGAAAAGTCTGGTTGCTTACCTGCCTTAGACTGGTCTACTTTTGATTTTCTGATTTCTAACTTGTATTGCTCTTTTATTTACTGAATATCCATCTCCAGCATTTTTAGAGGCGATTGCGTGTCTTCTAGAACGGTTAAGGGACAGTGAGGTGCATTGGAACTCTTTTTCTGCCCTTCGGATAAAACACACTTGTCTATTGAAGCGATCACAATCGGGACTCCCATAGGTTAGTTTGCTGTCACCCCACTTGCTTTCTTTTGTTTTTACTCTACTTTTCTCTTGATTATAAGTTTGTTAAGTCTGTAGCCAAGCAATCTTCCGAGTCCTCGCGTCATGCTAGACCCTCTTCTGCTCGTAAAACCTGGGCCTCCAAATCTAGGACCATGCCTATTTTGGCTCCTAAGAGAACAAAGTTGGTGAAGGAAAAGGAGAAAGTTGGGCAGGACGACAGTTTTAGGTTGCAGGTGATCGAGGCGGCTCCTCAACTTCCACCTTGTTTGCCTCTGGTTTTGGACTCTCAGGCTCCTCAGTGCTAAACAACCCCGTCAAGATAAACGGGCTAGCCACTCCTCTTTGATTGCTCCAAGCTCGGTCACTTCTAACATCAATCGTCATCTAATTGATAATCTGGCAGACGTTCTCGCCCTTCTTCAAACCAGCGAAGTTCCTTTTTTCCTGGTTGACCGAATGTCTGAGAGGGATAAGTTTGAAGCTGCCATTGTGCTTCAAGCTCGGGTATGCGATCTTCCTCTTTATCGTTGCTATTACATGTTTTTTTAACAAGGTGACATAAAAGAACTTCCTTTTCATTTTGTTCACGCTAGCGCTGAGATGAATAACGTCGTGTTAACCCTGGAGAGCAAGCTGCTGAATTCTCCTCCCACTAGCTCGCTATCTTGTAACCCCACTTTCCTGAATGCGTCATAGAATAGAAGGTCAACCGAACTTCCGGTGTCCACAAGTATCCTTGCTAGCTCTATTCCTCCAACGTCGATCTCAACTATGAGTGTGTCGTCATGGGGTTTATCGAGATGGACTGTTTAACTTTCCCAAAATGTTATCGTTGGACTGCTATCATCATGTTTTATCCTCATGCTCAAAAACCATGTTTCTGCTTTCCGTTGGTGCGCCTTGATCGAATTCATGGAGTCTGTGCACAAGTTTGATCCGCCGATTACTACGTCGACTCGTTGCTTGGAGATTGCTTGTTTTCGCCAATCTCCACCATTTCTTCTTCCCCGGTCGGACTCCTCTCTCATTTTTGGGGCTCCTCCCGATTCCTCCAGACTTTTTCATTCCCTCCTTCCATTTTCCTTCTTCCTTAAGCCATTGCACCACTTTGCATTCTTCCATAATATGTCCATGAGTCTGATGTTAATCGCAAAATTTTGACATGTCCAGAGGTTTCTTGTTTTTGAATTTTCCCACCAGGAATGAATGGCGCCCGATTACGGTTTTTTTGCTCTGCTGGCGGTTGTTGCTCTACACTTTACTCAGAACTGACTGAGTTTTTGTCGGCTCCTTTCTCTCAAATCTCTTTCCAGTCTCCTTGGAGTGTCATAGTTCAAACTTTTTTTCTTCCTAGTTGATGAAGTTGGCTACCCTGTGAAGGGCGTCGTCCAATGAGCTCGGCCGTCAAAGCGTTAGGTCTTGGCTAAAAGCTGAGGCATGTCATACTCCCCTTTTGAGTATGATCAAGGTCATATCATCGTTGACATTGATGCTTCTGGACTTCATCTCCTTGAAGCGTGCTATATAGTCGCGTAATTGTTCAAACTTCATCTGGGTTAGGTTGAGCAGGCTGTTGATCGTAGTCCTTTTTTCTATGAAGTTTGAGTAATGCTTCAAAAACACCTCTGCTAGCTGCTCAAAGCTGTCAATGGACTCTTTCAGCAGCATAGAAAACCAGTCCACTGCGGGTCCAACTAGGTTTTTGGAGAAGAACCTACAGAATCCTGTGTTTCTTTCTTCACCATCAAGGTGAATCCTATCTACCGCTAGCCAGAATGACTTGAGATGGGCTAAAGGGTTGGCATTTCCTGCGTGTTGTGGGAACTTAATTTTCCCAATGTCACGAATCCTTGCGTCAGACACCCGCATTGTAAAGGAGGTGTGGCGTGTTTGTTCTATCACACACTGGATTTCTGGTGCTGTTGACATGACTCGGTGCAGCTCCGAGCACATGTTAGCATATTCTTGTTGTGTTTTTTCCTTCATTTGTTTAAGCTCTTCGATCTCTAGGGTATTCTCCAAATGGTGAGCGGTTGGAGGCTCCTACTCTAGTGATGTTGCACGTTGTATTTCAGCTCTCATCCCCTAACACATGGCTTCTGCGTGAGCTAGCCGGTCTCTCAGGCTTTGCAGCTCGCTGTTATTGCTCGGTGGGTCATCATGCATCTCTGGTTGGGATTCGGATTCGTCGTTCCGTTCTTGAACTATGGGGTCTACCCATGCTACTTGCCCATTCACCCTTTCTCTGTTTATTGAGGTTTGTACCCCTCATAGAATTCCATTCGGTGGAATCATTTCTTCTGGTGCGGTCTCTTGTTTGTTTGTGTTTCCAGTTCTGAGAACGATCGTTCAGAGTTCTGAGAGCTGTCTTTTGACTTCACCTTCCCTAAGCTGGATCCGAGCTTGCAGCTCTTGATTTTGTAGCTCACTTTGTTGGGCCTGCTCTGTTCCGGTGCTTGCTATTGCCCGTAACTCCGTTATCATGCGCGACCACCGTTGGTAGGTTGTTGCCTCTGGTACTATCATTGGGGTGATACTTTCAGTTGCATAAGTCGTGTCAAGCTCTTCTTGTTCTTTAACCGGGCTGTCAGTGTTGTGCGCTGATGATCCAAAGTCTCTCATTGTGGTTGATTAGCGTTTGGTCTTCGTGACAAGTCTAAGGGTTTCATAGCTTTTTGTCCGAAGTTCCCACATGGCGCCAGTTTGTTGATCCTTCGAATAGTTTCAAAGGAGATAACAATTAATTTCCCTAAAGACTATAGATTTGAGTAATTTGGTCTAATTTTTCTCCAGAGAGAGAATTGTCCTCTTGTCTTCACCTCGTTCCCCCTTTATACTCTCTTAGTTCGATCATCCTCATTAATGTTGACGAGTTTTCTCATTCCTTTAATGATCCCGTCAATCTCGCTGTGATTGAGTCAGTCCGTCCATTTTGCTTACTCGAATCAATTGTCATAAATACTAACAAGCTCGTATATTCGTTAATTTCACCGTGATTGAATCACAAGGTGGACTTATCAAATTGTTGAGATAGTTTTCGTTATGTGCCTTCTCTTAACGGGCCTAACCTATTTGGGTATCACCAGAATACATGAACAAAGTAAAAAAAAAAACTTAGCACCTTAAAATATAAAGAAGCAAGGATCAGAAGATGCGTATTTTTGTCTTTGAAGAAGGGGATCTTGTGTGGGTCAACTTGATAAAGGATCATGTACACATTGGACTGTACAACAAACTGAAGGCAAAAGATTAGGTCTAGTGGAGATTATTTCTAAGATTAATGATAACGCCTATTGATTAGCTATATCCCCTGACGTCACTACACCAATAACTTCAATGTACGACATCACATCAGGTATGAGCCAAATCAAAATGAACCGATTAAAGACCCACCAGATTTAGAGGCGAATCATTCAGATCCGAAGGGATTTAGTGTAGCGTGAGCTACATCTCATATATAAAGTTGGCGTGAGAGAGCATGAAATATTCATCGGTTTATTTCTTTTATTTTAAGTCATTTTAATAAAGCTCTTTTGGGTTTTTTTTATTAATTTCAATAATGAGTTTTTTGGCCTAAAAGTTGAGATGACCCATGTAACTTTTTTATTTAATTAATTTAGGTTTATTGTTTGGATTCTAATAATAGTCTAGAAAACCTCAGAGTTTCTCTATTTGAGTCTAAAGTCAGTAATTTTTTTTTCTTAGCAATTTTATTGAATGAAGAAAATCAAGAAATTGTCTCACCAAACCTCCTTTTCGTGTGAATTGGGAGTTCTAGGCAAGATGCATGTCCCTTTTGATCACAACTATCAAGAGGTTGAGCTAAAATTGATGTGATGCTCCACCACGTTTTCATGAGGACATTTTGCATTTGAGGAGAATATAAAGAAAAGTACACATTTGCTAAACCACTCAAAAGAATCACTAGTGCTCCATGGGTGTTTCCTAGTTTTGTTACTGCTTGGTGGAGACAAATCTGGTATTTTATTTTTAAGTTTTATTTGTAGTAAAACATGTTGATACTAATAATACAATTAATCATATTTTGTATTTTATTTATAGTTTTTTGTGTTTGAGGGGATTTATATCCTCAAGGAAGCGTATAAAAAGATCTGACAAGGCACAGATCGACTGTCCTAGGATAAGTAAGCAACAATACACGAATGAAGATTTCTCAATCCAACAAATAAATGATACACTAGGGAGACAAATGTTAGAAAGTTTGTATCTAATTATTTATTTTAAAATTAGGGGATATACCGGGCTACGCCCGGGGTTTTTTCTATATACATGTTTTTATATTCACTATATTATAATGTTTTTGTATATCTGAAAATTTGGAAGTATGAAAAAATATTATTTTTTGTGCAAATTGTTTTGTCTCACATACCAAACTAATTTTTGTTTGCATAGAGTTATATATTCATGGTGGTATACGTGTTTGCATAGTAGATCACAAATATTATTTTGTTTTTTTAGATGTTTGAAAGTAGATAACGTAATTGTATGTTTTTCCTCTTCATGAGTAGTTTTTTTTTAGTTAATTGACATCAACTACGTTTGTGTATATTCTCAATTTAGTTTAAAATTGTAAAATGTGACTTCGAAATTAATTACCGTAGATTTTTTCTACTTCATGATAAAATATAAGGTATTCCAGATTGTTTCTCAAATTTTCTCCATGCCGGAGTTTTATGGTTTGTTTGGTATATTTATACTATATAGTCACTTTCTTATGTGTGTGGCCTTTTGAATAAGAGATGAATTTTGCTAGGTATATGTATGTTAATGATACGATTTTCATATGGAAAAGAGTAATTGAAGGTTTTTGGTTTTGTCAGTTTTGGTTCTACTTTATTCAAATAAAGGCAATTTTTAGATCTAACTTGTTCATATGCAGTGAGATTCAAGACATTCACAAGTTATGCCTATATATATATATATATATNATATATATATATATATATATGTCTTCTTAGCTTCCCAAAGACAAGAGCTTCTAGGTGCAACATTACTGTATTTGCATGCCTAGTTTTTTACGACCTTCTTTGAACATTTTCAAATCAGCAACCTGCATAAAGAAAACCAAACAAATATGAATTATATGTTGTTTATAAGATCTTTATGCATCATGTATGTCCATAGATAATTTGGTTTGGAGCATAATCTTCAAAAGTGTAAGTGATACTAAGTACTTGATTTAAAAATTAAGACTCAGACCAAACATCTTAGCTTACCGCTAGGATATTCTAAATTCCCGAATATCTAAAAAATTTCTTTACCAATAAACATCGCACTCAACTTATACACAATCAAATAATGTTTGTCATCTATGTCTCTAAATTTAATAGGATTTGATATATTCAAGTTTTTATGCTGATACTTCTTTATATTTAAGAGTTTTGAAAACTTACATCGTATAAATAACCAAAATTTCTTTATATTTAGCTATATGTTCCCTCAAATGCATTGGTTCTTTACTTACTCTGTTTAAGGACGCTCCAGCTTTGAATTCATCTCTGGACGCCAATACTATAAGAGTTGTATAACATATTGCTGAATCTTTCTTATAAATAGAATCGCTTATCATATGCCTTTCCCGAAGATACCTGCCAAAAATGAAAAATGTATTAGAATTGCTTCCAAATTTGTTCATATGAAATAGGCAAAGAAAACACACACCAAATATTTTGCACAACCACAACAGTAATCAACATCGAGAATCCCTCACCGGCTTAACGATCGCTTTCAATAGTCTAGACCAAAACCTTCAGATTTTATTACATTTTCTCACTATATGCCCACTTAGTTGCGTATATTCATACATGGTGAGAATCTTGGAACCATAACAACAAATATGTGTTTCCGCTGTAGTTGACATCAACGTCATTCAACACTATGTCCTTTTGCATATTGAAATTTTCAATAAAAATAGAAACGATAGATGTGATATGCATAGCTGTTGCAAAGTTAATGTTTTGGCTAAAGTTCATACTTGAAATGGAAACTTGATGAACATGTTTGGAACTGAGAAATGTGGAAGTGGTAGATTTAGCATACCATGATTTGTCACTAACAATAGTGGTTTCTCTTCTATGCTTATCTATTATCTCGGGTCTTTTTCTAGCTGTCACTTAACACTCATCAAGTTTCTCTATCCACTGCAACATTTCTCCTACCAGCAATAAATCTATTGAGACTGCTTTGCGCTTTCTTTTTCTTCACTTTTTTGTTTGATCCAGACCCACCTCAGAAAGCTTAGTGCACATTTATTATGTTTGTTACCCAAGTTTGGAACAACCTCGTCTTGGTCTTCTTGTTCTCTATATTATCTGCCTTTTAACAGAGAGTCTCTACAAAAAAGACTCTGCATAACGTAGGTAACATATGACTCGAAGATCATAATTATAACTTAGAAAAGATAAACAACAAAACATCTGCACATTTCTTTAAATAGCCAATATGATCTTGAAAACTAACAAATAACTTGTTCTCATCTTCAGGGTCTCGCTCAGGTTTCTCTGGCTTCACATTAATAATAGATACATCTGAGGTCTAAAAGTTTTTAAGCAGCCGTTGAAGCTGTCTTTGGTATCAATGAAATAACATCCACTAACCCCAAATCATTAGCATTAGCAGCTCCCAAGAGATCCTTTGCTGATACAAAGTTGGATGACAAAGTTTTTTTTCTCATTCAAATCTTCAAGGAAGTCAACACCTGTCAAAAGAAAAAAGAAAGATATTGGGCTTAGTGATGTGGCCTTATCTATACATCTCATCTTATCAAGATTTGATAATTGATCATCACTAAAATAGATGATACAAAGGTAAGAAATACAAAGAGTTTCAAACGAAAACAGTGTAGGAACAAATAAAACAATTATGATCATTAACAACTAACTAACAGAGCAAAAGCACCACATGCCTCGACATATTTTGCCTTCTGTGTGTACAACACGAAGCTATTTAACGCAATCTAGGGTTTCGACTGCAAAATTTAAAATCCATGGAGCAGTTATGAAAAATCTTAAAGCAATATATATAAGCTTGGAGACAAAATGAGAGAGAATAGTTAAAGAAATTTTCATTTCTCTTACCTTTATCTCTCCGTCTTCTTTATTTCAGCAAAAGGAAAAAAACATTCAAGAGGCGAAGAGACGCGAGAGGAGACTGTTCAAAATTTAGATTGAGAAACCATTAATCTTCAGTTTCAATGAGATCTTCTATCACCGTCGATCTTAGCCATCAAAGTGAAATTACCAGTCTCTTTCAAAGTCCTAACAGCCTCTATTAATGTATATAGTATAAATCATAGTATTTGATACGGTTTAGTATTGGTTTACTTCATACAAATTGTATATAAACCACATTCTGTACATTTTATCAATAATACAATCACACTCTAATTACTAAAATGGTATCAGAGCTTACTCAGACTGCGATTCTCTAACAAACTTTTTTCCCGCTGCACTCTCATCTTCGTCGGAGCTTTAATCTTCGCCGGAGAAGCTTGTTTTCGTAATCTCATCTTCATTCCGAGCTCTTCTGCTTCATCGCTAGGTATCCCGTGCATCTTGGATCTTTATCTGAGTTGATTTCAATGGGAAGACGTGGTAAAGCAGCTCAACGAAGCTTATCGCCGAATGTATCGGAATATCTACCTCCGAAATCTCACGGTAAGTCTTCTGGTTCCGTCTCACCTCCTCGAGGTTCTGGA